>JAGEMR010000169.1:0-56097 GCA_021030915.1 Astrothelium macrocarpum | reverse complement strand
ATTCGAACGCTCGGTGGTGAGAATTGATTTGGTGGTCGCGCCGCGGGATCGGGCGCGCCGTGGTGGAGACTCCTATAGCTGAATATCCGTTCATTAACTTTTACTTCAATTCCGGTACTAGAACAGCTACCAAGACAGAGTGTCGGGGATACAGTCCACCGTAATTCTGAACAAAATGCAGTATCACCTTTTTAGCAACGTACCCTACGGGCACAAGAAAACCACGATTACACCGGATTTTGATGCGAAACACACCGAATGATGTATTTTCCACCACTTGAGGTGTAATTTACATCTTTTTAGATGCAATTTGCACCATAAAATGGTGTGTCAAATGGGACTCGCACGGACCAGTCCCATTTGACACACCATTTTATGATGTAAATTATATCCTGTTTAGCGTGAAAGTGGTGGAAAATACACCATTCGGTGTATTTCGCATCAAAATCCGGTGTATTTTGCTGATTTCATGTGTCCGTAGGGGTATAGTCCAGCTCATAAAGTGAACCTTGATGCATTCGAGTATTATGCTTAGATATTTACTAAGAATTTCGCAGGTGTGGCACAGTATGACGGGGCTCATAGTTCGCCCAGAGACATCTATATCTAGGGGATGAAAAGAAATTAGAAAAGACATTGTGTGTCATTAGCCAAGATGCGCGAAAGGGGGTGGGAGCAGAAGTCATTCCCTGCTAGTGCACGATCTTACTCAATACACTTAGACTTGTGGTTGATCGGCTAACCTACATATCGATATTATCAGCGGTTGACTCTATCGTAAAGCAGCGGTGGTCTGAGCCGAAACGAGTGTCCAAGGAGGTCATTCCTCAGCACAGAGCACTACAAGAGCAAAAGCGAAAAATGCGTGAAAGTAGAGGGCGCGTAGGCGTAGCTTTAGATAATGTGTGGATTTAGGGAGTGTATAGGGCCGGAGAATGCGTAGAGCTAAAGAATGCGTAGGGCCAGAGAGCGTGTAGGGCCAAAAAGTATGTAAGGCTAGAAAGTGCGTAAGGGCAGAAAGCATCTTGTGTTATTTCAATAAGTTTATGTGCTGAGGAATTGGGTGTTAATTTTGGCTTGAGTCGTCGCTGCTTTAGCTTGCCTCATCTGCCAAAATAAGGACGAGAGTAACAGCGCCTAAATTTGGCGTCCATGAAATTAGCTCTCGCATATCATATTCAGCACTGTTATTGAATCGACAAATAGTACATCCGTCTTTTCGTTTTAAAATATATGCAAGGATGAAATGTGCATAAGATCAAAGAGTGCGCAAGTGTGGATTACACGTTGACTAATGACCACTTCTACAATTCGGCCAACACCCCCCTGCAGCTTCTCTCTAGCCAGAGCTGCGAGCGAGGGTCACTATGTTAGATTGAGGTCCTACCTTAATGTCCCGCCTGTGACGTCCTTTTTAGTTCAATAGACTACCTTAGGTTCCCTCATTTCCTACTACTACGAGAGTACAGACTGATAGATAAGGCTGCCAATGGTACACCTCACGGCCACCCGTCTGTATCGTCTACTTGCTTCGATGACCTCGTCGTCATCAAGGAAGCCTACCTAGATAAGCATGTAGGAAACTTGGTTGACGGCTTCGAAGGCGCCTCTTGACGCAAAGGGAGAGGGAATTGAATAATCTAGGATACTTGGGTCGCTAAGCTATCCAGATTGATCAGCTAGTGACTTCGATGCTCATCTGCCTGCAAAGACCACTGTGCATCTATGGCCGAATTCCATCTAATGTCCTCTTATTCGCGATGTCTTCTTTTGAAGTAGCTCGTGGTTTATGATAACATAAATGCACAAATCTACTTTCGGCTGATCAGATCCAGGAATTCCTTCCTCATTGTAGCGAACGAGCCAAAGCAGCCGAGCATGCAACTGGTGGTGGCGTTCGCTTCAGTCTTCTCTACCCCACGCGTAACCATGCAGAGATGGCTGGACTCTACAACGACGGCGACACCTTCTGGCTGGAGTACTTCCGAGATGGCAAGGGCGACCTGTTTCGTAAGCCGCTCCTGAACTTGAAACCGCCGCGAGAACATTTCGACTATTCTGGCGATCTTGGAGAGACCAATGATTTGAAGATTGGGGATATATCCGATATGCATCTAGCGTTTTCAGTCAACAGTAAAGTAAGAAAGAGATACTCATCCTACCTTCCCAGAGAATGGTACAAGATGATGTTCACAGAGCGAAAAGAACTCAATGTCTTTCACAATGACCATGTCGTTGTGGTCTTCGTGAAATATGGCTCCGTTGACAATAGCGAGCAGGTTCTCTTCGTAGCCCTTTGTAAAAAAGAGCATAGCTTGTGCATAGCGCTCTGGGGTTTTAAGTAGACCCTCTCGATCGGGATCTTCACCCACGCACTCCAGGATTGTCTTCACAGCACCTGACAACTTGGTCAGGCATTCTTCCTTTTCCCCCACGGTTGCCTCCCTCCTCTGGAGCGTGCCTCGACCTTGAATCTGTTAGTTAGCCAATAGCCTCACGCCAGCAGACATACCTACTTGGCCAACTCAAGCCGTTGGGGTCAATCGTCGGTTGCTGGATGGAAATGTTCCGTGTGCGGCTTGTATCCAATGGTACATTCGTAGGACTACGCTTGTCGTCCCCTTCAGCGCCCATCTTGTCGTATGCCATTTGATGTACCTGGGAGTCGTTGCTGCTATTCAAACTTCGGGCAGTATCCGTTTGGTCCATCTACGTCGTGAGTCCTGATGAAAAACAGTGCGAAGCAATGGCGGTAGGCCAAAAATAGGGATTCTGTAGACAGTAGACAACAGTTTCGGGTGTATGTGTGATGGTATTTTTTAATGGTGATTGCAAACAGAGCCTGACACTAACCTGGATAGGGTGGATGACCCATCCGTGTGCCGTGGATTGTTGCGCCGATTATGTGAGTTATAGGCAACCCAGCCTCCCGGGCCACAGAGCGTATCTTTATAGCGTTGCGGTAAAGCGGTTCTCTCTCTTGCAGCCAAACCTCCTTTTCACTGCTTCTTCGTAATTCCAATCTGCTTTACTATACCGCTGGTGGCCTCAATAAGGCTCATACCACCAATTGCCAAACCTACATCCCCAGCCAAACTGAAATGGCTACCCTTGAGTCTCTCAAGAGGGCTCTTAGGCAGAAAGCCAATGCAATGGCATCGTCTCCGAAGCAGCCTCTGTCTGACACACAGTACAGCGCCGGCTTCGAAATCTTGATGCGGGATTCAGGATGGATAACATATCAGGATTTCATCATCCCTCAGCTATCTGCGCTGCTGACCCCTCTCTTCAACTCGCGCAATGATATTTCTGTGCTGGAGATCGGACCGGGCCCGAAAAGTGTACTTGGACATCTTCCTGATCGTCTAAAGCAGAAGGTTAGGAAGTATACTGCATTCGAGCCTAACAGCTTGTTCGCCACAAAATTGGAAGAATGGCTTCGCTCCACCAACAATACTGAGTCCCCGCTACCCCGTGTATAACATTCGCCCGACATCCATCGGATTCCGTTTGCTATGCAGGACGACACTTTAAGCGATACCAGTACCAGCACAGTGGATAAGGATGACAAATATGACATCATCCTTTTCTGCCACAGCATGTACGGCATGAAGCCCAAACGTAGATTCATCGAACGGGCATTAGAAAAGCTCGTTAAGCAGCCACAGGGCGGATTGGTAGTCATCTTCCATCGCGACGGGGCTCTAGATCTTGACGGCTTAGTATGCCATCGAACAGCTTCATTCCCTACTGGGGTTGTTCGTGTTACGAATAATGAAGAAGCACTTGACCGTTTTGCTCCTTTCATAGCGGGATATACCGTACAGGATGTGGACGTTGATAAGGCTCTCCGAGTGACATGGCGTGAGGAATGCCGCACCTTGAGCCGCCGCGACGAAGCCTATCCAGACCATCTCTTGTTCAGCGCGCCTGATGTCATGGCAGCCTTTACACAAGATTCCACCACGTTGCCGGAGCTGACAGCGCAGGTACCATTAGTGAAGGGAGACATGAAGATCAAAAACCGGGAGGCTCGCCTCTACCGCTCTACCTCGATTGTCAGGCCGACAGAGATTCAACACGTTCAGCAATGCGTGCGATGGGCTCTGAAGCATAAGATCGGCCTAACCGTCATCGGCGGAGGTCACAGCGGCCACTGTCTATGGCCCACCGTTGTCTCGGTAGACATGAGCGCCTTTGATCAAGTACACATTCTCACGGCGGGGGAAGGAGACTCCAACTCTGGTCCCGTTTCCTGGGTTGTCGCTGAGGCCGGGTGCAAGACGGGGGATGTAGTACGCAAGACCATGGAGGCGGGTTTTGCAGTACCTCAGGGCGCTCGGCCAAGCGTAGGCGCGGGTCTCTGGCTACAAGGCGGCATTGGACACCTGGCTAGGTTGCACGGGCTCGCATGCGATGCCATTATCGGTGCTGTTGTGGTCAGCGTCAAATCCGCTCAGATCCTCTGTATCGGCCATGTACCAAGCCAACATCGGCCGGTTGGTGCTGTTCGCCCGGAAAATGAATCCGAACTATTGTGGGCGATGAAAGGTGCTGGAACCAATTTGGGCATTGTAATCAGTGTGACCTTCAAGGCTTACGCTGCTCCAACTTACTTATGTCGAAAATGTGTTATCCCGTTGAGTGACAACGCCGAGGCGCGGCTCAAACTCAGGCAATTTGATGACCTCGTCGCCAGAAAACTCCCCCAGAACTGTTCTGCAGACGCGTATCTATACTGGGACGCTGGCCAGCTGCATCTTGGCGTAACCGAATTTGAATGTTCTACAACCAGGCTCGCCCTTGAAACACCCGTGCAAACGCCATTAGGTGCTATTTGGGATTTAGAAGACATTGACGAGACTATGGACGGCGTCGCTTTGTTCGAGGCTGAAATGTACGTATCCGGTATGCACGGCGGACACGGCGGCGGCAAGACGTCCTCCTTCAAGCGGTGCTTGTTCTTAAAAGACATTGGAGAACTGTACGTGACTGATCGCTTGGTGGCGGCATTGGCAACTCGCCCTTCATCACTTTGCTATCTCCATTTGCTGCAAGGTGGAGGAGCGATTCGCGACGTTGCGGCCGGTGCCACTGCTTTTGGCTGTCGAGATTGGGACTTTGCCTGCGTGATAACAGGTGTCTGGCCCCGCGATCAAGATGGCACCGAAGCCGCACGATCTGTTGTACGGTGGGTCTACAACGTCGCCGAGGACTTGTTGCCCTTGAGCAGTGGAGCTTATGGCGCCGACCTTGGGCCGGACCCTCGAGATGCTGCGCTAGCTGCCAAAGCTTTCGGACTGAACCGAGGACGCCTAGCCCGTCTCAAGCATAGCGTGGACCCGCATAACGTACTAGCTTACGCTTGCCCGCTCCTGGAAACGAGGACTGGACCGAAACTTATCATTCTTGTTACAGGCGAAAGCTGCGCCGGTAAAGACTATTGTGCCGACATCTGGGTCTCTGTGTTCCTCAAATGCAGCCATGAAGGCCTTACGGCGCGTACAGCCAGCATTAGCGATGCGACTAAGCAGGAATACGCGGCGGCTATCGGTGCCGACCTGAGCCGTCTGCTTCATGACCGTGTCTACAAGGAGCAACACCGGCCAGCACTGACAACGTTCTTCCAAGAACAGGTGAGGCAGCGACCTCAATTGCCAGAGGAGCATTTCTTAGATGTTGTGCACGGTGCAGTTGATGTAGACGTGCTGGTAATCACTGGGCTGAGAGATGAGGCGCCCGTCGCAGCCTTCTCGCATTTGGTCCCGCACAGCAGGCTACTCGAAATTCATGTCCAAGCTAATGAGCATACACGGCGCCTTCGTCGAGGATGCCACGACGGTAACGGCGATGGTGATAACAACAATACGACAGCTTTGAGTTATCGCCCCAGTCTCATCTTCAACAATGATATGACTGGAAGCGAGGCGGCGGAAAACTTTGCCAAACGTTACCTGCTTCCACTCATCCATGATGATCTGCATCGACTAGACAAGCTGGTGCGCCTGGTGCCCAACTACCCACGTCAGGGCATCGACTTCCGCCATGTGCTCGGCATCTCACAGCAACCTGGTGGGCTAGCCCTCTGCACGTCTCTGCTGAAACGCTACTTCATTGGTGAATGGGCCAAAATCTCTGCGGTGGTATGTTGCGAGGTTGGAGGCATTGTCTATGGGTCGCCATTGGCGTCGCAGGTTGACGTGCCTTTGGTGCTAATTCGCGAAGCTGGCAAGCTTCCCCCACCCGTTGTTTCTGTTATCAAGTCGTCGTCATATATCTCAACTTTCACATCCGCCGGTCCGAAAGAGAAGCGGATGGAGATGGAGCAGAGCATGGTCCCTAGGGGCGCGTCAGTGGTGGTGGTGGACGATGTGCTTTCCACAGGAGAGACGCTCTGCGCGGTGCTAGAGCTATTAGATAAAGCTGGCATCGTCCAGGAATGTGTCAGTGTTATGGTTGTGGCCGAGTTCCCGCTTCACCGTGGCCGGGAACTGTTGCGTCAACGTGGCTTTGGCAGAATCAATATCCAAAGCCTTCTAGTCTATAATGGTGGCTAATGCGCCCTTTTCGGAGACAAGACGTTGGTGAGGAGATTAATGACAGTCTGACTAAGCTCTTATTTAATTGACCTTCGGCTACGAGTTTAATTATACAGATTCAATGAAAATTCATATAGTCTATACTTCAAGTATCAAAATAAGTGTCAAACACAGTTAACAAGAGATAAGTAGTATACTCAATCAACAGTGAAACAGGTGTGACTGATGGAAAAACTCGAGTTAACAAAAATAGAGAGCTCTACGGATTACTAGCAGACAGTAAAACGGGATATTGGATCTGTTAGACCATATAATTTCTACAATGCTTCCACAGGGAACCTACCCGAACAAAGAACAGTTTTCCTAAACACAGAGACTGATAGCAAAGCGATAGGAGATTGGTTGACCCCAAACCGCCGCAGACTACGTCAGCAAGCTGCCAAAACCCGGCGAGTTGGCCTGAAGTCCTCTGGCCTATCTGCCTAACTCTGAACTCAATGACTCTAGCATCCGGCCGGCCTTGCTATAGCCCTCATCAAACACGCGTTCTTCGTTTTGCGCCTCGCGTATTGTCGATGGTCTCGAGGCGCTAGTTATGCCGGTTCCATGTGTTGTGGGAAGCTACTATCTGAGGAGCCATGGTAGCTGTTACCACATATAGCTCGTGCGTATATAGTTCGGTCCTCACTACCGTTCGTAACTTAGACTTCAATAATATCTTCTTATGATTTTTACCTTACTATTCCAATAGGTTATAAGCTCGGTAGCGCAATGGTAATTGACACTGAGATACCTACTAGATAAGACAACTACAGCAAACTCTAAAATTCAAAGTTAGATTTAGTTAAAGATAAATCGACATAAATATATATTATATAGTTTTATCAATTTATTTATCTTTAATCACTATTTTATTAGCAAACTTTTATAAAGCCTTATTACATCCCTATACTGCACCTTTCAGTTATACTGGATTAAGGGGAATGTTGAAGTATAACCCATTCCAACTCTGAAAAATAGTGTGCGGCGTCGCCTTTTTAACAAGTGATGTTGCCGTAGAATCAGTATCTGCAAGGCGCCGGATTTATTGAGTAGATGAATCGTTTTTGGCCGTAAGCATGCAGAGAGTGTAGGTATTAAGTCTTAACGTGTAGCCATTGGTAGACATCGAGACAATGACTTTGAATTTCCAACACCATTAAGGTTGCCGTCGGATGTTTGAAGCTCATGTGATTGTTGCCTATCCTGCCCTGTGGCGATTGACGCTGGTACAAACTAGCAGTGTGAATCCAATTTATGGCCGTGGTGGCGCAATGGTAGAAGAACGTCACTGGCGGCCAAAAGCAAAGATAGCTGCTGCTGATCGTGAGTTCGAATCCCGCCATTCTCTTTCATCTCTTCTTTTTAGATTTAATAATCTAATTTTTTTCATTTCTAAAATTATTGACGATCTCGTTATTAGATCAATTATGAATAAATATTATGAAAATGATTGAATTGATTATATTATGAATAAAACGAATTGATGAAATTATTTATCTTCGCGATCAGATAATATATGATCAGAGATATTATGAATGCATTTCAAAATTTTTTCTCATTAAACGAGATTTTAATTCAGAATTAATTTAAATTAGATAAATAAAAAATTAAACACGAAAAAACAAAATGAAAATAATATAAATTAATACTCAGATAGCTAGCGTACAAAATCAAGCCGAATATCAACGTGAATCCAATTTATTGTTCTATTTTAAGACTTAAGCGCTTGGCAAACAAAGCTGAGCTTTTGGCGCTGTGGCTTCGGAGCTGAACGCCACATTTGAGTTTTGCTTAAGCTAGGCTTGAATTACAGCGCCAATTCGAATTTGACAGCCAAATTGCGATCAGTGCATCCTTCCAGCCCTACCTCGTCTCCATATTCTTGAGATAGTCTAGCGTATCATGTATATACAACTCTAATTGGCTTTAGAAGTTTCTGCCAATTGGTTTTGAGAATCTTCTACAAAAGGACGAGAGCTATGGTGCTAGCTGTCGGAGAAGAATTAGTGTTGTAGTCTGAGCGTGTTCGGAGCTATTTACAGGTGCTAGACTAACCACTTAGGTGTGCGTGCACTCAGAGCCCCTTCTACAATTATATCACAAGCAGTTTTCAGTCACTTGTGGTGGCTTTCGTAATTGGTTCCTGTGCTCTATTGTCTTAATTGGATCCCAACGATAGTAAGTTTGGAGTCGATTAAAATTCTAGAATGTGCTGATGCCATAGTGGCGCAGAGTATTTTCACTGAGTGTTCCTAAGCTCAAGAGTGTTAGACGCCCGACATCTGCATTCTTATGCTAGGCCCATCTTGCGCTCAGTGCATATCGGATGCGAATTATCGTGGCTGTACTCCGTACACTACCTAATACTATCGATCACCCCGGTTCTCCTTTGCACCCCCCCCCCCAATACACTCCAGAAATTGCGACTTTTCCTCCGGTCATTCGATACCTTCGATTTCAATTCGATACTAATCGCTCCAGACAGTGCAAGTGTCATGACAACTGAATGTCCGCTAAAAAGCTCTGAGATATGGGCCGGAATATCAAGTCCCTTAGTTGGCCATGAGCCTGAGTCCTTGTAAGATTAAAGTACATGCTTGTCTTCCTCACTAATCCTACGGCTAGGTGGGATCACGAGCCGGATCTCGGGCTACACCTGAAGCGACGCGATGATGACTCTGGGTATATAGAAAGCTCGAATCCCCCTACACAGGCAGCTCAGAACTACGAAGCCTTATCATGGCCAAGATTTGCTTCGAGACATTTACTTTGCCCGTGGTTCCCACAGGCAGATCCGACGAGCAAGCAAGCAAACGGCTTCTCAGCTTGGCTTTCGCGCCGAGAGACAACACTTTGGATCGCATTCGCCACATCTATTACTGTTCTTCTCATAAATTCTATTACGGTCCTTGTACTGCACAAAAATCGGGTGAATGGCGAAATATATCATGGCAACTGTGACGTGGCAAGTCGTCTGGACTCTCTATTGCATATCGTAATCAATGTACTAAGCAGTCTACTTCTCGGAGCGTCAAATCTTTGTATGCAACTTCTTTCAGCTCCTACCAGAGGTGAAGTTGATAAAGCACATCAAAAGCACAAATGGCTTGATATCGGAATCCCAAGCATTCGAAACTTGCGATATATCTCAGGACTCCGAACAGCATTATTTGTGCTGTTAGGGCTTTTTTCTCTGCCATTACATTTCTTGTATGTGAAAGTCTGTTTTAGAATAGACCAAGTGAAGATTTTGCTCTACGACGAAGGCCTAACGACTGATTCCTTGAGCTAGGTGTAACTCTGCGATAATTACTTTGAAACCTCAAAATGTATACGCTTTCGCCGTCGTCGATCCTGGATTCGCTTTTGGAAAGCATTATAATATTATACAAACCAACAGCACGTTATACGCAAGGAGTAAAAGAAACATGACAGGCTTGAATTACTAGTACTCGCCCCCGAAGCTCATGAATAATCCAATCGCTACACCTCAACTTTGGGATGGTGATATAGTAACCGATTCTGGTTTTCCTTCTCAAGCTCAAATGCTTCAAGGAGAGGCTCTCAACGATCTTACGTCATTCGTGAATCTAACCAAGATCGACTGCCTTACTCAATATACGCAGGGATATTCACCAGCATCCGACGTCCTGTTGGTCACTTCGACAGATCTGCTCGACCCATTTTCTTCCTTGACAGAGAAGAATAACTCATTGTTTGTCATCGGTTGGAATGCAAGATTCGAGAACGAGAATGGGGTACTGCACTGGGAGACCGGTATGACCAATACTTTCAACTTTAATTCTCCAAAGTCTTGGCAGTCAGACCCGAGTTTGATCGAAAACTGGAACGTTTTCGGCTATAAGATCGATTATTGTCTTTCACAACAATCAAATGTGACAGGAAACTGTAGCGTTGAGATCTCAAATCCAATCATGTTGGGTGAGCCAACAGAACCTGCACGCATCTGAAGCTTGCGATGCTGATCAAGTTGATGCATATACTGACTATACAAAGTAGTGTGTATCTCGAATTTAATCAAATGCATCGGCATATTTTGCACAGTACGAATCTTCGCGAAAGCATCACCTAAAAAGACACCGTTGACGACAGTTGGAGACGCGGCGGCCTCGTTCTTGCAGGACCACGACCCCACAACAAAAGACATTTCTCTTGCTAGCCGTGTAAATATAGATAGTTTTTGGCAGGACCCTCAGCCTCGTGTATGGAAGCCCACTAACTATAGGTGGTTTGAAATTTCTTCCAAGAAGATGTTTTACAGCACCATCCTCTTGTACGTAGCCGTATTCGTTGACAGACATGCTACTTATTACTCATCTGTCGTAGTTGTGTTCTGACCTTACTTGTCGCATGCGCCCTGTTAATATCCTCGATCGAGTCAATCAAGAGGGTCACCTCTGGCGGAAATGTAGATGTTACAGCTTATGGGTTTGGCCAGCCAAGCTACCAAGAGATTGTCAACTTTGTTAAGCCGGTACAGTGATCCCATCACCTCAAGACCTCTCTATTGTACCTTTCAGTTAACTGTTACTAATATCAGGGCGATACGTCCAAGTCACTATACCAGTGCATTTTATTTGCCAACTGTTGGCAAGTCTTAGTATCTTTGCTATATGTGCAAATTAATGCACTTCTTACAACATTCCTCGTAGGCGAAGAATGGTCACGCTTTGCCACTGCAACTTATAAGCCTTCAGTGGATAGTGCTACGCCAATGTTGTCGCTGGAACAAAAGTTGGCACATTTAGAGACTCAAGATCCCACCAATCAAATACTATGGTTCTGGAATCTACTCGCGAGGATGAAGCGCATCTTCTACTCTGATCCTACGTATTCGCGAGTGAAAAAATCTCTCCGCGTCTCCGCTCCACGAGGCATTCAAAGGTCAACCTATTTTGTTTCTATGCCTTGGCACTATGGTGTTCCCTTGATATCCACCATGTCGTTACTACACTGGCTGATATCTCAAAGCGTCTTTATTATTGGAATTGTCTTCTATGGCTCTCCAGTTCACAATCGTGACGCTTCCGGACGTATTTACGCTACTGGTTATAGCGTTGAGCCTACGATTATTGGTATACATCCAGTTGTGACCGTTTTTGTTCTCTCACTAACAGTGGTGCTTAGCAATATTACTAGGTATTTGCTTTGTCGTCGTGATATCCGTTCTAGGCGTCTGCCGACACTATCCGTCTGATGTTCCTTTGGCATCGTCTTGTAGCGCTGCCATTAGCGCTGCATGTCATCCGCCCGAGGGCGATAGCGAGGCTTACATGTTTCCCATCCAGTGGGGTGTTTTTTCACATGATGAGAAAGGAGTAGGGCATTGCGCTCTTACCACAGCCAGAGACGTTGTGGCTCCAATGCAAGGTTCCCTCTATATCTAGTTTTGGTATTTACTTTTCTTCAATTAGTCGTACGTTGAGATAGAATTTTATATTTTACTTTGGCCAAGCAATCCAGCAAGATACTTTGACATTATTGAGTCCTGGGCGCCGACCGAGCGTCTGAAGTGGATCACCTTTGTCCTGGAAGTTGACTTTAATCAAGGCGCCACAGCCAGTCGGGCGCTGTGCAACTGTGCAAAACGACACGGCGAACGGAGTCACAGGATTACGATTGGCGAGCCGAATACAGCGTTCTGGTCTGACTGGTGCGGCAAAGACCATGCATATGTCAAAGGTCCGGAAGACGGCTGGCGAGGCGTGAAGAACGGAATCATTTGTATCGGCGAGGAAGAAATCGAATTCAAGGAATGGCTCCAATCGCTCAAAGAAGAGCGATGGCCCAAGGCCTGGGAGAACTTTTGGAAAGGCGAGAGTTTTCTCCGTGCGGGAAAATGATTGAGATTCAATGCAAAACGTCCGTCCCTGTGTCGCGAGCGGCCCTGTGTGGCAAACCAAACCATGTATACTTTGTCTTTAGAGCAATCTCGACTTTGCAGATACATCTGTATTTGCTCGATTATACGTGGGCCCTGTGGTCTGATTATTCTCTGTACCCTCGATATGTTTCCGAAGTGGAGATCGCTGACTCGCGTCCTGTTTTGCGGAGGGTATCACTGGAACCTTCTATTACAGCTCCACTATCGAACTATCATCACTCTGAATAACCAAAGAACGGCAGAACATAAGCCTCAGAACCTCACAATTAGACTGATAAATTATCACCAGCCCTGTGGCTGCCATGTGAGGATTATTCGTGGAACATCACCGCGCTGATCGGTACTTTCCGAGCAAACCCATAGAGTATGACCCTGCCAAATACCAGCCGCACATTTCACACTGCTATTAGGGCGTAATTTAATTTACGTCAGCCAAATTATCGAGAGTGAATCCCAAAACACGGTTGCTGATTGGAGATGAGTGCTGGGTTAGTAGGGGTTTGAACACTTCCAGAGTTGATCCTATCATGGGGAAACTAGATGCGAAGGACGGCACTTGCGTAAAGCGGACATGGATGAGGGGCTTCTGGTGACGGGTTGCTTCTCTGGCAAGGCTGGTGTGCATCCTCATGGATTCAAGTGCTGTAGAAAATGATATATTTTTTGGGCAGCAGATCTTGTCTCTCATCTGTACGGTAAAGCAGCTGAGGACAATTGGAACCATTCAATGCAGGACATGCCCAAGGATGATCTGGACTATGAAAACCTCTGTGGGAGTCATTCGTGTCAACAAACAATGTTTTGCCTTTGAGATTGCAACATAGTTCAACTTAAAAGCATATTGAGCAGAGGTAAGGGTAAGAACTTGAGGTAACGGCGACATCAGGAGTAAGATTCGCGTAATCCTTCTTGAAGGCGCGTAAAGCAAGCTAAGTACCTCAGCATCCATTAGTCTGCCACGTACCTCAATAAGACCACGTCCGCTTTGGTGCATTTCTCAATCCCAACCTTTCTACCAACGCCCACCTCACTCAATCACCCGCTCCTCCCTCCAAAATTCCATCATCCCCCTTACCTCCTCCTCCCCTACTAACGCCCTCAAACACTCCAAATGCCCTCTCACCACCTCCCCCTCCCCTCCCCTCCCCTCGCCGCCTTCTCCAGCACCACCTAGCCTTGCCAACGCACGCAAACTCGGCACACAATCCGCTACCACGCACGCCGTCTGCTTGCTCAGTCCCCCAGGAGTAACAGTGCAGCATGCGAGCAGCTCCAGCATGTCCACCCTGCTCTGCTCGGGCTGCTGAGTGGGCTGCGTAAGAGCTGCGACGTAGTGCTGGAGTAGAGACGGGAGAGCAGTCAGGGATGCGAGCGGGAGCACTGGGATGGTGGAGAGCTCGTTGTGGGAGATGAGGGCGGCTTGGAGGGTAGCTAGCGCGACGGTGGGATTGCTGGTTGGGATAGACGTGCGAGGATCATCAATACCGGTGCGAGTTGAGGGATTAGGTGGATGGCGGGCTAGAAGGAGGATGATCGCGTTGTCGTGGGAGGGAAACTTGTGTACGAGGCGAGTGATACGAGCAAGAGTGATGGCGAGCGCATCTTTGTGAGCGGAGGAGGGGGAGAAGAGGAGAATATGGAGGTTGCGTGTGATGTCGTTGCTATTGGATGACGAGGGGAAGGGAATCGGGAGCTGGAGGTCGTGGGTTTCGAGGATGTTTTCTTAGTGGGAGAGACCAATGTGAGTAGGGAGATGTAGAGGAGATGAGTAAAGGGATAAGAAAAGAGATATGGTACTTACCCCGGAGATTGAGTCCGGTTGGGGAGATGAGGGAAGGGATGATGGAGGCGTAGGATGGACGTCGACGGAGTTTGGCGCAGAACATATCTCGATTCTGATGGAAGACACCTTGAGCGACTGAAGTGAAAGGGAAGAGGTGGGAAAGCATAAGAATCGAATATTGAGTGAACTGGTGGTAATTTGATTTGGGAAGGAAGATACTTGTCACGTGGTTTAGTCTTGAACTGACGGAATTGCTTCTTTGTGTGGATAGAAAATGGATACTCTTCACATCTGAGTTCGGTCCATCTATGGAATCTGCTAAAACAATAATTAACCTATCATTTTCCGTCTATCTGTGAGAGTGAAGTGGAGGGGTATCAATCAAGACTGAAAATAGTTGTATCGCAAATGTAGAATGTCTTTACAAAGACTTTTGGTCCCTTTTATGAGGTTCAAAAGGGACGTGATATGTTGATACATGTGAATTCATCACCGGGGCGCCAAGACATTTGCTAATCCTGCCTCAGTTGCTCTTAAGAGCAGAAACAATAACAAAGCAACTCTCAAGTTGAACCTTGCGCGGGAACAGTGGTTTCTTTCTCGGGAGTTGAGCTGGGAGGGGTCTCCTTGGTCGATGTCTTCAGGCCGAGTCTCTCCGCAAGTTTGGTGGATGACTTTTTGGACAATTCCTCATTCTCTGCCCTTAGCCTCAGTATTTCAGACTCCAGACTAGATATCTTATCAACTTCTTCTTGTAATGCATCAAGTCTCTCGGCAACCTCGTTTCGACGACCCTTCTCTTTCCTGCCTGATCGCCAAGATTCAAAGAGAATGATGGCCGCTCCCACGGCAAAGATGAAAGCTTCGGAGACAAAGTTTGCACCTGCCTCTATTGCCTTGTTCTCCGATAGCGGACGAATTCTGGGTTTATGAGAGTCCTTGATCTTTTTCTTCTCCTCCTTGGTCATTTTCTCATGCTCTTTCATCTGAGCCTCCGTCATTACTGTTGGGGCTTCTGCACTTCGCCTTCGCGCTTCAGCTGCCTCAGCCTCTTTTTTAATCTGCCGATCGATGACCTCTTGGTCTTGAAGTAAACCCAGTCGCATCCGCATATCTATCCGATGGAGGCCTTGGGAGAAGTTGACAAACAGTCTTCGCCATTTCGGATGCTCTTTCGCTGTTGACTTGATGCGATTCTGCAAAGGGTCAGAGCACGTCGATGGATTTCGGACCAGTAAGACTAACGGACAACGGCTTTGCCAAAGTACGCACAGCCAACGTCGCAAGCTTAAGTGTTACAGACATGATTGACCGAGTCAAGCTATCTCATGCGGTAAAGGAAGCATCTCAAGATTCTCGCCATCTTCCTGATCACGAACGGAAGAGGAGCCTATCAAGATTTGTGGCTGGATCGTGGGGCACAAGAAGTATCAATCAGATGAGGACCAAGGCAGTCGCGAAATGGCTTGTAGAAAATCAACAGTAGCTCACCAAGATCATAACTTTGTGAACGGAGTATTACAGGAGTTGGCTGAAGTTTTCGTTGCTGGGGTAACGGGTCTTTCCCACTTGCGGCACATTTGCCGACCCTGGAATAAACACCATCGATCTACGAACCTTGAACCATTCGACACGCTCCAACTTTGACGACATGTCTTTACACGCCGAAAGCCCGCCAGGCCTTGTACCTGAGCCGAATGGATTCGAATATGCTGTTGGAGACCTCATCGGAAGAGGCGGCTTCGCCATCTGCCATCGAGCAGAGAGATTGGACAGGAAACAACCGACCGGCCATATTGTCGCATTGAAGATTGTCAAGACCAAAATGGA
Source organism: Astrothelium macrocarpum (assembly GCA_021030915.1). NCBI lineage: Eukaryota > Fungi > Ascomycota > Dothideomycetes > Trypetheliales > Trypetheliaceae > Astrothelium > Astrothelium macrocarpum. The sequence continues at coordinate 39,998 of JAGEMR010000169.1, read as the reverse complement.
GCCAGCAAAACTTGCACAGAAGGTCAAACAATGCCTATCTTGTTTGGATCGATTTACTGACACGGTCTAGTTTATTACTGAACTTCAGATCCACTCTAAGATGCAGCATCCAAACATCGTCGAATTCTACCGCGCATTCACATTTGAAAAGAGCACCTATGTCGTCTTAGAGCTTTGTGGAAATGGTTCACTTGCAGATATGCTCAAGAAACGAAAGTTTCTCAGTATGCCAGAAATCCGTCGCTTCGTCATCCAAATATGTGGAGCCATAAAATACCTACATCACCGGAACGTTGTCCACCGAGATTTGAAAACGGGTAATATCTTTTTGGATAATGATATGAACGTGAAGTTGGGCGACTTTGGGCTCGCAGCTGTACTGGCCACGAATGGTGACATTGTCAAGAGGCGGACTACTATGTGTGGAACTCCCAATTATTTGGCTCCGGAAATTCTAGAAAAGGGATTAGGCCATAATGAAAAAGTTGATCTCTGGGCTGTTGGCGTCATCGCGTACGGAAATGTATTCGGATATGCTGCACATGATTTGCTAACACTGTGCAGGTACACGCTCGCAGTTGGAAAGGCACCCTTTCATGCATCAACCAAAGAGGAAATCTACAAGCGCCTGAAGAATCGTGATTACAACTGGCCGGAATTGGACAACCATCGCAATGACATTAGCAATGACCTTCGAAATCTTGTGGCGTCTGTATTAGTGGAAGAGAGCGAACGCCCATCTCCGGATGCTATCGTCAGCCATGATTTCTTCAAACTCGCATATGTTCCGGACTCGCTCATTCCAGCCTACATCACGAGGCCGCCCAAATGGCCGCAGAATCGGCCACCAACGCAAGAAACTCTTCAGCGAGGTTACTCAACAACCTGGTTTGCACTTTGTAGCCAATCAGGCGTCGGAGAATACGAGCCAGGAAAGACATTCCCACTGAATGGCGGAAAGAAAATCAGAAATATTGTGAGGGAATGTGAGAAGGAAGTCATAGCAGGCCGGCAACCAGTCGTTCCAATACCCCCAGATATGATCTATGTTCCATTTCCAGACCGCTACAATTGGTTCGCAAAGGCCAAGGAATTGTCAGAGATTGCAGAAGAAAAAGAGCCATCTATGGAGGAAGGGCGATGCTTGAAAGAGATATCTCCAAATGCTGCTGCTAGAGAAAAGAAGCCAAAGGAGGTAGTCAAAAGCAGGGCCGAGTTACTGAAGCCTCCTCAACCAATGCCACCACCACCTACTATTTGGATAGACGCTGAACCAGAACCGATTCGGGTCACTAAAACAACGCAACGAAAAATGCAGGCTCAGCCACGACGCCCTACTAGCCGAAAGCAAACGATGGATGAAGCCTACCCTGCTGCTCGCCCACGAGCTCAACCAGAGATGAGAAGACCCACGCGAAGTGCAAGTATTCGGGTTGCTGGTCCTGCACAAACACTTGCCCGAAGACCGAGAGTAGCTCGTACTACTAGCAAAGCCGCAGAAGGGCATGTAACACCACCCACTCCCATTGAAATCCACGACGACAATTCCCCTCAAATACCAGCTACGGCACTTAAAGTCGGACGCAAATCTGAGCGCAAATATCTGTCCAAGACTAGCCCTGTGGCTGAATCAAAACTCGGGCCAAAAGCTGAACCGAAAATTGAAACAAAAGCTGAATTGACAGTTGAATCGAAAAGCGAGTCAACAGCTATAAAAGACGCGTCTCAAATTGCTGGTACGGATCCGGCTGCTGTTTTGAATCGCCTTGCAACCTTTCGTGATAATCTTGCTCATGCTCTGAAGACAACAGCAACAGCTAGCAAGGCATCGGCGACAGCTCTCAAGTCTCGAAATCCACCCGAGGAAGCGCCTGAAAATCTACCTTTTGTCACAAAATGGGTTGATTACAGCCGCAAACACGGTGTGGGTTATGTTCTTCAGTCTGGCGTAATTGGGTGCATCATGAATGGCAGTATAGCTTCAGAATCAGAATCTCGAGCTGGAGATTCCAGCACGAACAAGTTGCCAGTCTCCCACGTGCTCGTTCGCAATGGTCAACATTATCTTTCTGAACTACCTAATTCAAAGGACATTGCAAATGTGAGCGGGAAAGAAATCCAAGAACGACTCCAACGCATACCCTTTGAGTTTTACGAAGATATTAGCACTACAGACAAGGACTCGGACCAAGGCCTCCTCAACAGCGATCTCACTCGCGAAAGAAGACGTGAACACGGCCTCCTCTGGGGCAAATTCGGCCGCTACATGGTCTCCTCTCTCGGCACCAACGACACCCAATCCTTCCCCAGCATCTCCAGCACCACCAGCAACGCACCAACCACCACCATCACCACCACCACCACGGGCGCATCCTCCTCCCACTCCAACGACTTGTCCCCCTCCCCCTCCTCCTCCGCCAGCACCAGCACCACCTCCAACACACCGCCCAACCCGCACGCCACCGACTTCGTGCGCTTCTACCAGCGCCTCGGCAACGTCGGCCTCTGGGCCTTCGCGTCGGGCGCCCTGCAGTTCAACTTCCCGGACCACACGAAGCTCGTGCTGTCGCCCCGCGGCACCGCGATCGCGCTCACGCACCTCTCTCCCGCCGCGGCGCGCTACCTGCGCGCGCACCGCGAGCTGCCGCAGAAGCACATCCGGCAGCGCGGGACGCTGGCGTGCGGCACGGAGGCGCTGCTGCGGGGCACGAGTATTGGGAGGGATGGCGAGCTGAGGCGGTTTGGCGATGTGGTGAGGGCGAATGCGGTGAGGGAGAAGCTGGAGTTTGTGGGGAGGGTGGTGGATGGGTGGATTGCGGGTGGTGGGCTGGGGAGGGAGAAGGAGGGCGAGGTGGGGAGGGTGTTTTGGGAGGGCCAGATGGCGGTGGAGGCGGGGAAGAAGTTGGAGTGGGTGACGGTGGGGAGGTTTGGGGGGGATGAGGGGAAGAAGGAGGCGTAGATCGTTGGGGTTGAGACTAGTTTCTTGTTGGATAGCATTTTCTTTGGGCATGGGGAGGGCTCCTTTGGTGGTTTTTCCTTGTGGGGATGGGGGAGTTTGCCGCATGATTATGGCTATGAATTGGTTGAATGGGTCTATTTTGATTTTCCTGGCCTACTTTGCATGACTGAGTTGGAAACCGCGGTTATATTGAAGCCTGCCAGGGCCATCTGTACCATGATGAAAAATTGGATAATTGACATTGTTCCAAAGATTACTCTCTTCTATAAAAATTTTCGCCAGCAAAGATTGTGATGAAATATTTGTAGATCGCAAGAAGTATGTTTGACTATCAACATATTAAGGATTCCTTAGGCGATAACAAATGTCGCAACTGTTCGTTCAATATCAAAGAGCCCCAAACCCGGTGGCGACACTTGACGCCGAGTGGAGACTCTTCCAAGTAGCCCATGATAGAGAACACTGAGAGAATACACTTTTGCGATCAATGGTATCGCCTGTCGGTCTAAAAACAAAAGCATGGCTTGGAATCCACTTTCGAAAGAATTGCCTACTCTCTATACCATAGTTTCGGAGCTGCTCCAGGCCTGGCCATCTTTGGTTGATCTTGCAGTAGTATATCCGAATCAAATATACTGCGCTTTCTCTTCCCGCTGAACCCATTGTTGATATAGTTTGCACTCGTTGTACGACAAGAGAAGGTCGAGCTTGAACTACTTGAAGTAGCATACACTGTCACAGTAGCTGGAGGTCCAGTCTGGTAGATGGTCTGGCCTGGAGCCGAGGAGACACTCACCGAAACGCTGATAGCGGTGCTGACGACGGTGCTGTAGATAATGTTGGAAGTAGTAGTTGTAACAGTATTCGTCCGGTAGCCGTAAGAGACCGAGATCACAGTTGAGACTCCGTAAGTAGAATATACGGTCTGGCCGTCGGAGACATAGGTCGATATCTCGGTTGAGACGCCATATATCGTGCTAGCAGACGTACTGATGCCATACGATACTCCAATTCCGAGCCCTGTACCCGGTCCTGTACCTGGTCCTGTACCTGGTCCTGTACCTGGTCCTGTATCCGGTCCTATGCCCGGTCCTGTGCCTGGCCCTGTGCCTACATCTGCTCCAGAACCACCTCCATTCCCTCCGCTTCCTCCAGATCCACCACTAACACTGCCGCCGTTGGCAATTCCTCCATTTCCATTTCCCGCGCCACTCCCTCCAGCACTGCTAGTTATCCCTGCTCCACTTCCCGTTATGATTCCTGTACCATAACCACCATTACTCGAGCCTGAGCCCGAGCCTGAGCCCGAACCCCCAGAACTAGAACCTGGCCCAGAGCCAGACCCCGTGCCCGAACCATTGTTTCCTCCCGTGCCGCTACCTCCGCTACTTCCATTTCCTCCGCTGGTTTCGTTACCGCCAGTGCCCCCGCTACCAGAGTTCGTTCCGCTCCCGGAACCTCCGCCAATTCCATTACCACTGCCTGAACCGTTGTTCGCCCCAGAACTATTGCCTCCTGAACCACCGCCCCCACTGCTGAAGCCAGTTCCACTTCCAGATTCTGACCCTCCATTCGTTCCAGAACCACTTCCAGATCCAGAACTTGGGCCACTGCCTGTGCCATGTCCAGCTCCAAGGCCCGAACCGGATCCTGAATTCGTCCCACTGCTTCCCATTCCACCTACATTCGATCCAGTCGGACCAAAAGGCATCGTTCCATTCGAACTATTACCACCTATCACCAGTTGGGCACTCCATGTTCCAGTCTGCGGTGCACTTGGGCTTGTGCTACCTACTAACAGGCATGTACCGCCAGTTGCATTTTGGTACGAGACCCCAGCGCAAGGGCTGGCTTGGTAGTAGTGCATTGCGTTGTACATGTCACATGCGTTGATACAAGCGCTAAAAGATGCTTGAGCCTGCGATGCCAGTGGAGTGGAAACGTAGAGTATGTTGCAGGCGATGGTGTAAGTAAGGCCGGCAAAGTCAATATACGTTGCTCCGTTTGAAGCTGGACAAGTAGGAGCCACACGACTGCCGGTGCTAGTTCCAGAGCCAGTGCCTAAACCAGAATCAGAGCCTCCAGGACCAGTATTGCTACTACTGCCAGGGCCACTTCCCTTACCAGGACCAGAGCTTCCGTTTCCAGAGCCTATTATGATCAAGTCAGCTGACTTTCATTCTCGACTTGAATTCCGAGAAACATACCCATTCCAGAGCCTGAGCCACCCTGGCCTCCAGTTCCTCCAGGAGATACAGCTCCACCTCCTTTTGTACCACCTCCTATCAATCCCGTTGGTGCAGGACAGATCAAGGGAGTTGGACATGTCGTTGTTGTAAACGTTGTAAAAATTGTTGTCGTCTTAATGGGACGTCTCGCACACGTACCACTTCCAGGTCTGTTGGCGTCAGAGGTCGGAACAGTGATAATAGTCGGAGTCAGTCCACAGGTATGGCATAGAGAAGCGCTGATCGAATTGGTTGGGGATGGTGGCTGGCAGGTTGAACAAAGAGTCACAGTAACAGTAGTCTGCTGCGTGTTGGCTTGTGAAGGAGTTTGTTGGCCTTGGCAACTACTGCAAGGCAGAGTGGTAATGATAATCCCCGGAAAAGTGTGTCTTGATGATGCTGATAGTGATGATATTGATCGTGAGGTCGAGGGAATTGGCTGAGCGCCCCCACCAGTGTAGAGACTAAGCAGAGTACCAAAGATTGACGTCAGGCTGGAAGTTTCAAGTCCGATGATTGACTCTTTCAGATAACATGTTTGTGATACAGTATCATAGGATACACCAAGACAAGATCCAGATGCTGTGCAAGCACTTAAACACGACTGTATAGATGGACTTGGTATTTGTTCCAAGTCACCTCCTGGATGATCAATGCCACACAGAATTTCATAAGTTTGGCCATAACTATCTGTATAGACCGTATTGTTACCTGCAGGACATATGCTGCTTGAAGACGAGGGGAAGCTGAATGCCGTTGAAGATGTCGTGGAACTCGATGTTGACACAGTCGGCAATCCACTCGACGTTCCATTCCTGGTTCCAAATACCGTTCCGGGACTGCTGGACGGTGACCCAGCTAGACTGCTATATAATTGGCAGGTTCCGTTTGTGTATGCGGCTCCAACACAACCAGCTGCAGAGTCACACAGTGCCATACAGGCAGCAAACGAAGGCTGCGGGGTTGCTCTGCGTGCTTTTGCCTTCTCCTTGTATCCTGGTCCATTGAGAGGAATGCCTCCTTGGTTGGTATCACATGAAACCTTGTATTGAGCTCCATTGCAATCTGTATACGTTGTGCCGTTGTACAATGGGCACAGTTGTGAAACTGACGAACATGAAGGCGCAGCACTGGACGAAGTAGTACTGCTAATGTACAGCGCAGATGACAGAGGCGAGGTAAAAGAAGACGACGCCGAGCTCAATGCTGAAGATGGTGTAGAGAGTGCTGTGGTTATTGAGGATAATGCAAGAGAAGTAGAAAGGCTAGATGAAGAAGAGACGAAAGAAGACGATGAAGGTCCTGATATGCTGGATGAAAGGGAGTCAAAAGTGAAGGATGACGATGATTTTAGTGATGCTGTAACTGAATTCTGGGTAGAGAAACTGCTTAGAGCGTTAGAGTATCCACGCAAGGCAAAATCTGTCCCTTGAGAGGCTTGCCCCGGGTTCAAGGACGTCTTGAAATAGCAGTTTCCTGGGCCTGACTCTCCAAGATAGGAAAATGCAATACAACCAGGCTCTCTGTCACATGCGGAGAAGCAATCCGAGAAACCATTCACGGCCAGATTACCTAAATCACCTCCACCATGATCATAATTACACTGGATCGTATATGTGAACCCATTGGAATCAGAGTAAATGTTGGTGTTCTGTGTAAGCTGAGCACATGATCCTGATGCTGTTGACAAGATTGAAGCACTTGTTAGAGAAGGCGAAGAAATAGTAAGGGTGGTCGAAAGATTAAAAGTGGAAGATGACGCGGAAGGCTGAGTAAAGCTGGAGGATGAAGAAGACAGAGTCGAAGATGATCCCCCTGAGCTTACAACACCGGAAGCTAAGGAAGAAAGCGATAATGTGCTCGTTGATGTCGGAGCCGATGCTATAGAAGTTCGTGAACTCGGTCCAAGAGACGGTAAAGAGTTCGTCGGGATGCTGCTGGCAATGCTGGTACTGCTGAAGGTAATTATGGTGCTACCAGTGTTACTGCTAGAGCTAAGCATAGCGCTAGTACTACCGCTAGGAGAGCTAAGAGCGCTATTAGAAGAAATCGTCGGTACTCCGCTAAGAGAGGCCGTCAAAATTATGGTGCTGGCTGAGCTGACAGGCGAAAAATCCAAGGAACTCGAAGATGTGCTTGAAGATGATTTGACAGGGCCGATGCTGCTAACGATAGAAAAGCTGGCCGTAGTTGTTGTACTACTAGTACCAGCGATTTGGCTTAAGCTAGAGCCCGATGCACCTTCGTAAACGTTGAAGATAATTGCAAATGTGACTTGATTATTACTTGTGATAGTACCCTCTGTGGATTTCAAGTAGCAAGTACCACCTGTGGCGACATACGAAATCGCAACGCAGTTCGTAGTGTTTGTGCATTCTTCGATGCATGCTGCCAATGAGGGTTGACTAGCCACAGGACCTACACCTGTTCCGGTGTTATCGAAGCCGCAAAGTACTTCATATCCGTTGCCTTTGGAATCATTATAGATGGTATTGTTCGCAGACGGACAACTAATCGTACCAATAGGGTTTGTAGCTGACGATGTGCTACTACTGATGGGTGGTAATGCGCTCCCCGAGGACGTGTTGCTTCCCGTAGATGAAGCAGTACTTGTGCTCGAAGAAGAGCTGCTTCCAGTGGATGAGGTAATTACAGACATAGACGACGGCGTAGTCGAACTAGAAGAAGAAGAGCTTGTGGATACAACACTGCCGGGATTGTTCAAGGTGTTAGGCCCTGTATACATTGACAAGCTACTTGGACTTGACAATCCACTGGGCGGGACTGAGAACTGAGCAGAAGATGTTGTGGATGCACCCATAGCATTGGAAAGAGATGATAGTGTTACTGTGCTTGCCGCTGGAATCGTAGAAGTGCTTGGGCACGCCGCATTCGAAGAAACCACAGAAGTCAACCCGCTCTGCATCTGATACACATTTACGGAATTGATCGACCAATATGCTTCCGTAAAATTGCTGGGGTTGTTGGCTACCCAGTTGACACAGGATGGCATGGAGCCTTGGCCATTTGTTTGAGGACAGGTAGTAGAGCCATAAGTGTTGCCGGCATAGTCTCCGCAAAACGTATTGTCAAAAACTATACTGTGAGACGCAAAATGATTATCGATTGGACAGAATGAGCTTGGACAAGCTCCGGCAAATGCCGCCATGGGCAACCCAAATTGCGATACATCCGGTGAGCCATACGTAATGCTGGAAGGAATTGAACCTCTTGCGAAAAACCAAGTTCTAATGATGCTCGAAGTCCACTCCATTGCATAGACACCTCCTTGAGCCGCATTCAACCCGGCACCATAATTGTTTGCAGTTATATTGTTGTTTGCGTAAGAGCCACAGCCAGCATTTCCCGCAGCATAAATGTAACAGTCGTCCGTCTGAAGTACGCCAGTTTGATTGAGGCCAGAAACTGTGCAATTTTCACTAGTATGTAGAGACATGAGATTCTCATTGTTTACATTCACACCCTCAATTATATCTGCGATCAATTAGTGACTTGACTTTTGAAGTTTTCAACCTGATGTATACCGATTTCGCCGTTATACGGCCAATTAGGCCCAAGAGTCCAGAAAGCAGGCCATGTTCCGCAACCGTACGGCATATGATTTAGGTCGACGAGAAACAATCCATGAGTGTAATTGTTATTGCTCGATATTCTGACACTCGGTCTCCCAGGACCATTGGTGGGCCACAGGTACGTTGTATCGACCCCCATGTAAATGCTAGTCGAATTTGTAGAAATCCATCCATGTGTCTGAGCGGTTGACTGGTTGACATATCTGAAGCTGATCAACACAATGAGTCTCATGTAGATTCACGCACTACGTACTGAACATAACCATGGGAAGGATCCCCATCCTAATCTTCTGTCAGGAGGGTTCAACACCTGCTCAAAGTCAGAGACTTACGGTGAAGAATGCAAACTTGCTAAAAAAGTTGGCAGGTGTATAGCTATCAATTAATTGATAGGGACCGGAGTTACCACCCGTATAGGTAGTCTGGCTGAACGCGAATTCTGCACTGCAAGTTAAGGATAGAAAGATGAGTCTCAAAACGAATGATGAAGACAGCACAGGAAACATTTTGCGAGGCGATTATTTGCTTCGCAAGCTTCATGAATGTCGCAGACGTTTCTTTTCCTGGAAGGGAGGGAAGCAAAATTGACCTGCAGCACAGTGTTGATGGGCACATTCCTACCGTGATTCGTCTAATCACGCGACCTTGCATTCCACACATATCCAGCAAGAATACCCGCCATATTTATTAAAGACTTTGATGCCACTGGAAATGTGCCACGAAAAAAGTAGCCGCGTGGTACCTAGATACGCCATGTTCAACGCTGTAACAAAGATCGTGTCTGGCTCAACTTGCTTGGGAGCACATGTGCATCGTCAGATCCATATTCCAGGTCCCTTGATCATCGAATCCATCTTTCAACGGTTCTGAAGCTCAAAAAAGGGCCTGAGAGTTTGCCGGTCCATGCATCGTGCAAGATTCTGACTGCTCCATAGAGGCGGCATGCCTTTTTAGATGCCGATGGAGTAATAACAGAATGAAGGCACATTTCCTAGGCTTAGACTTTGGTAGCATACCACTCGCAGCTGCAATAAAACATGCTGAAGAACGCGATAGGCCGAGTTGTCCGTAAAGACGTTGTGGTAGCGATTTCGGAAGTTAGAGAGCTCTTGGGGAAATTGAGCAGCGAAATTACAAACGATGACTTCGATCACGGTTTGGGTATTGTCAGCATCCATATGATTCAAGTTAGTGCGAACGCATCAATATGATGATAGAGCATTCTGAAATGTCTTGTTGCGACTATCAGTGGTACTCTTCAGACCATAATGTCATTTCGCGCCCAGATTCACGGCAATGAGTCTCTCATCCTTGCCACGCCGTTGATTGACGAGCCTCTAATGTTGCATCCAGACTGTTGTTCAGTATGGACTTGGTATTGGGCCGGAAGGCCAGATCCGTGTTTATATAGCATAATAATCCACGATGGGTTTCAAGTCCGGCCTGCCTAAGGACGTCCAAAGACGTGGATGAAAGGCGCTTGCCACTAATGACTTAAACTCTTTTTGCGCACAATGTTGCTTCACGTAGGAATTGTGGCTCAAAAATTTCTGCGGTAACTTTTGTTTCAACATCGAAACGCGTCGTGTGCTTCAAGTCCCTCTAAGCGCAAAACGGTTTGGGCTCTGGCGCCGCTGATGTCAACGTGTGGTAGTGTGGCGTGAAAGTATCCACGGGTGCCACCTTTCCTCAGTTGGACGACTGGCTTCACTTCTTTCAGCATCAATGTTAATGCCTCTTGTTCCGAGCCTGTCTCTGGCTCACCTGAATCATCATACGACGAATTGTTCAGTAAGAGTAACGTATGACTTTACCGCGACCTTTGCCATAGTAAGCAGGATAGGGCCTCGACCACCGGAATCCAACAGGATTACTAGCCACGTTCAGGTTATGCTGGCTTGCGCGTTTCTTCCAGCTTAAACCGCATTCATCTAAGCTCTCCATCCATAACCGTGATCCGGCGAGCCCCATCTTCCCTCCTCCCCAATGTTTGCCAGTTCCAGCTGAGACCGCGCGTTTGAAACTTGAGTTGCTACCCTACCTATTCCTGGACACGTTCGCATTGTCTGACCTATCAGCGTTCTTGAAAGACGGTTGGATTGTAGTCGACCTGCTTTTTCCGAAACGGTCAGCTCGTTTGTTCACAAGAAGCTTGTCAATGGATTTGTCCGGCCTTCCGGGTCCCCTCAAAGCAAGCCCAGCAAAGAGAGTTGCATTTTCGAAAATGTAGATGATCCCAAGACATGGACTTGCAGCGAGACTGCCAACTGATGTTTTGTTCCGGTCCTTGCATTTGCAGGATTGAGATGGATCATCTTCTCAATGTCAAATCTCAAATGTGTTTCCGGCGTGAAGACCTGATAGCTGGCATGTATGATGTAAGCCTAACATCTTGACAGAAGATCACACAATTCACGTAAGTAAGAACTTCACCAACTACAAAAGGAACCTGAGGGATGACCATAATGTTAATCTCTATATTCCATTCTATTCCATCTCCAGGCGAGAAACATTTTTCCCATTTACTATTCTAACAAACTTACTTCATTCATTATGCGTACTGAAACTTTTACTCTCCTTTTCGCCTCGCTGATGGCAGGAACATCAGCTATGGCACATCCTCGTATGGATATTCTGTTACCCCGCCAAAACAACGGTACTCAAGGCAACGACACCTCCAACGGCGCATGTCACGAAGTCAGTGGAAATAAAATCACCTTCTTTGGCTGGCCAGACAACACCCCACCTGGTGCGAACACTGCTTACCAATGCGATGGTCGTGGCTATACTGCTGGAGGAGATGGCAGCTATCAAAACCCTTTGACAATTGCTTCAGCCGAGGGCGAGTTCAAAATGTGCGAAGTCATCTACATTCCATATCTGAAAAAATACGGCATCTTTGACGGCAAATGCGTACAATGCGAGACCGACTGGAAGAACGGTGAACGTCATTTCGATGTATGGACCGGTAGCAACAAGCAAGGAGATGGTCAAGACCAGATAAAGTGTGAAGACAGCTTGACGGCATCTTCGCCGCAGTCAATTATTCGTAACCCGCCAAAGGACCTGGACGCGAACACTGGTGATCTTTACAGTGTGGGCTCACAGCCTTCTTGTCACAAGGATTCTCAAACCTTTCCCAACAGCGATGCCAAATCACTATGTCACTAAATCCTTGGACTCTGTGGCTTTCTTCAAAATTTCTATCTGGTTCACCAAACTTGCAATTGTCTGCTTAATTTAAGCCAGTCAATATACATTGTACACCGTTGTTTTTCTCCCTTGATTAGTCGATCGCCTTTACGGCGAAAACGTCTTGTTTCATCAAGCTCGACCTTGGAGCTTGCTTGAATATCCGGGTGATGGAATTGGTGGTGCTTGACCATGGGGAATTCCAAGCACACGAAAATATATCATAGGCTTTGTCGATAAATCTCCCAACATTCTCTTGACAGCAGTAGTTGATAGTGATAGTTAGCTTCCGTCAACAAAAGTTCCCTCCCTTGTAATTTCTCCGTTTGCAAGGCCTCAACTGATTTCACTAAGATACTATAAGCCCAGTCTATTTCCTACGGGTCATCAACATAGTGGTAAAGTCAACGAACGCGATGGGTATCTGGAATTGCTAATGTATCTAACGGACAACGCAGCTAATCATGGCTCTGGCTCCTGATTGCTCTCAATATCAACTGGATCCGGCTTCGCCTTCTCTTTGGGTAGATTTGCGAGACAAGGAGCATGAAACAGTTTCCCACTCCAGGCACCTTTGACTGTCGCAGTAGCCACTACCATCCACAACAATACAACTGCCACGCTGAAAATCGTTCCCAGAACTTTATAGAATTTACTTGGCATGACTACTCCAAACTTGATCGTGCTAATTGCATACACACCTATCGGAAATGTGAACCCCCACCAACCCATGTTAAAAGGAAACGGTCGACATTGATAGATTGTGGCAATAGCAAAGGCAAGCCAGATGAGTCCAAATCCCCACATGATTTGCGAGATAAAAACCCCCATGACGTAGGCGACATCTCCGGCAATCGACAGGTTATCCAAAAATTTTGCCATTGGAAAAATCTTACGAGCGGCTTCCCCCAGGCACAAGACAGCGTAACCGCCCATTCCTAATGGACCCAGAGGTAGAAAACTGGATACGATGACTTCTCTTGGGGGTAGCTTGTGTAATGCCAGGCGATGGTAATACATGACTAATACTGTCATAGCCAGTGGTATCGATATTCCCCACATGACGTACGATGCGAGAAGAGTGCCGAGAGCGTGGTCGGGGTTAGGAAGAAGTTCAGCTATCTCAGCTCCAACGCCAGCCGCCACAACAGTGGCTGATATGGGAAGAAGTTGTGCAGCAGTGATGCGATCGAGCGATTGTTGACGTGATTCAGATATAGACAATGTAGGGAGGGATACAGTAATGGCAACAGCAACAATCGCATCAATCATCCAGCATATCCAGGCAAAGGTAACAGACCACGCACCCCAAAATGGGGAACAGAGGAAAATCCAGCATTCGATGAGCGTAGCAAAACCAATGGGCATGGTCCCTAAGAAAAGCGAGCTAGTGGTGTCGGCGATCATCACGCTCCAGATCTCGGGATACAGTGTATAGCGTAGGAATGAAGCCGTGAAAGCGATGCAGAAGAGAATCGTATTAAGCCCAAAGAAGATGACAGAAAGCCAGTAAAGCCAACGCGCTTGGAAAGGGATTGTATCGAGCAACAATGATACTATCCCGGTTCCCATTGTTACAGAGAACCATGATGGACTGAAATTTCGAACTACCCGTCGCCAACCAACATCGTACTTGGTTAGTTGTCTGCTTGATTCTTTTTCTATCATCTCTTGACCTCCAGAGGGATCCGAGGCTTCCACAAAGGAATGATTCGTTCGGCGAGTGTGTACACGTTCGGGGTAAATGAATTGGCTGGCTGGTATAGTCAGGGCTGGATTGTCCGCTACCAGCCTTTCTACCTCTTCGCGGTAAGAACGACGAATATGATCCCCAGAAATCGTATGAAGCAGGTCATCCTCCGCCATGGTACTGTAGATCTGGGACTGTCCCGCCTAATCTTTTTCCAGTAGTTTGAAATGAGGCAAAGTGTATGTACAGATCACTGTCTGATACAATAATTTCTGCCAATGCTGTTCGAAGCCTTCTTTTCACAACGGATATGACAAAGAGAGAACTTTGCCAGGGCTAGCACGTGGTCGATGAGTCCGCTTACGCGCACAGCTGGAAGCACTAGGTTAGATCAACCACGGTTGCATAGATGGCAATATTTATCGCATGATCTACATTTCTTGGTACTGATAGATAAGAAAGTGACAATCTTTTCCAAAGCGTGAGCTAAGCTCAAACACCTGGCTTGCCTTGGCGAGATCATAAGTGACTAGACGTTTAGCAGATAAGAGAAACTCACTGCTATATACTACTGTGACGAAGACTTGTTCCAAGTTATCTTAGCAATCCGGGTGAGATCCGTTGACTCCCCACTGGTCAATTGTGTACGGCTTGTTGGTTTGTGGCTTTGGGGCTTGACAAAAGAAATGTTACTCCTGACACAGATCCATACTGCATTACAGTTATTGCCGGATGGGTCAAAAGACTCTGGTAGGAGGATGTCCTAGTAGATACAAAGTCAATCTGTTAGATGATATCATCAAATTTTTCCGTGGCTTTTCAATAGTTTGAATTGGAGGTTTGGATAGGTGGGCGTGGTGGGGTACCTCGGGAGCGATATTTCTTTTGTCGACCCCTGTGCTGATGACCTTGCCGAACATCGAAAAAAGTTCGAGCGCCATTAAATTATGGTCAGGTCTTACAGAAAATACGAACATACGCAAACCTTTGGAACCATCACATCCGGGTCTTCAAACGTCGTCTGGTCGGCACCTGAAAATGTTTTGAGCGGGCGTAGTACCGGCGCTGGTCAAGCCTACGTTGGCGCAAATCAAGAAGTTCTATGCTGGGATATCAAGAAAGGAGAATTACTCGGTAGATGGAGAGATGGCGGATGCGATGCTGAGGTGACGGCTATCTCGCGGAGTCTCACGGAACAAGATATATTTGCTGTTGGTTATAGCGATGGTAGTATCAGGATATGGGATGACCAAACAGCCAACATTGTCCTCAGCTTCAATGGCCACCGGTCAGCCATTACGAGTCTAATTTTCGACCGAACCGGATCGCGTCTAGCCAGCGGGTCAAGGGATACCGATATCATCATATGGAACCTTGTCGCAGAAGTTGCTGAGTTCAAACTTCGAGGCCACAAGGATCAAATCACAGGAATACAATTTGTTAGGACACGGCGACGAATCAGAGAGGAACCGCACTCGGATGAGGGCATAGATATCGCCACGTCGGACGAAGATGAGCCTATCGAAGAGAATTTCCTATTATCTACGAGCAAGGACGCCTTGATCAAAATCTGGGATATCTCAACGCCCCATTGCATCGAAACACATGTTGCGCAGACGAACGGCGAGTGCTGGGCACTTGGTATCTCTGCAGATGGAAGAGGGTGCATAACAGCTGGGAATGAAGGAGAGCTTAAGATCTGGTCTTTGGATGTGGATGGGTTGGGAGAGTTAGCTCAGCGTGTTGGTGGCAAGAAATGGCAAAAATACCTTCACAAGCAAGGTATATTACATCGACAAGGGAAAGAGAGAACCACAGGTGTATCATTTCACCCAAAGCTGGATTATGTTGCTGCTCATGGATCAGAAAAGGCAGTGGAAATATGGCGGATTCGAGGAGAAGATGAAATAAAAAAGCACCTCGCTAGGAAAAGACGTAGAAGAAGGGAAAAAGCCGCAGCTACTGGTGAAAGCTTGCCAGACGACGATGAGCTTGATCAGAAACAGAACAATCTTGATACTGCTGATGCGTTGGACGTCTTTGTGCCACATGTCATTGTGCGTACTGGAGGAAAGGTTCGATCACTGGACTGGATCATTGGCAAAGGCAGCAAGGCTATTGAGTTACTGGTCGCGACCACTAACAACCAATTGGAGACGTATCAGGTGACAGCTAAAGAGAAAAGCAAGAAGATATCAAGCTCGGAGCCACCAGATTATGACAGAATTTATTCTGTAGATTTGCCAGGTCATCGGACGGATATCCGAGCAATGGCTCTCAGCTCTGATGACAGAATGCTAGTTACAGCTTCAACGGGAGCACTGAAGCTTTGGAATGTCATGACACAGAGTTGCTTACGAACGCTAGATTGCGGACAGGCTTTGTGTTGCTCCTTTCTTCCTGGAGACAAGATTGTCCTCCTTGGTACCAAGACAGGCGATCTTGAACTTTTCGACGTTGCTTCGTCAACCCTCTTAGACTCCTTCTCGGCCCACGATGGAGCAATATGGACACTTCAGGTCCACCCAGACGGACGTTCGGTAGTGACAGGAAGCGCGGACAAATCTGCAAAGTTCTGGAATTTCGAAATCGTTCAAGAAGAAATACCTGGAACCAGACGGACTACGCCGAGACTGAAACTTGTGCACAAACGGACATTAAAAGTCACAGACGACATTCTTAGCATACGCTTCTCTCCCGATTCTCGACTCTTGGCTGTCTCGACGCTCGATAATACTGTCAAAGTATTCTTTGTCGACTCATTAAAGCTATTTCTTAATCTTTACGGACACAAATTACCTGTTCTAAACATGTCAATATCGTCCGACAGCAAACTTATAGCAACATGCAGCGCCGACAAAAATGTTAGACTTTGGGGACTTGATTTTGGGGATTGTCACAAGGCCTTTTTCGCTCACCAGGACAGCATCTTGCACGTCTCCTTCATACCACACCCAGTAGAACACGATGAGAAACACATCTTTTTTTCTGCAAGCAAAGATCACACACTCAAAACCTGGGATGGTGATAAATTTGAACAAATACAAAAGCTTTCAGGCCATCATGGAGAGATTTGGGCCATGGCAGTTTCTAGAACAGGGGAAAAGGTCATTACCGCCTCACACGACAAAAGCATTCGGATCTGGGATGTTGGCGACGACTTAATTTTCCTAGAGGAAGAGCGCGAGCGTGAGCTCGAAGAAATGTATGAATCGACTCTCATGACATCTTTGGACCGTGATGCCCGAGATGGCGAAGTCGATGATGACCCAGAAAACTCAATGGATGTTGCGGCTGCAACGAGACAAACCATAGCTACCCTCACCCATGGCGAGCGTCTTCTTGAGGCGCTTGAGATTGCGTACGAAGATTTGAAGCTCATGCGCGAATATATCGCGCAAAAAGAGTTGAATCCGTCAATGGCACTACCGCAACGAAACCCCATGCTCTCGGCCTTGGACATCTCCGCTGAGCAGCACGTTCTTGCAACGTTGTCCCGTATTCCTACCCCTGCCCTCCATGACGCACTTCTCGTGCTCCCTTTTTCTGCTGTTCAACCACTCTTCACCTTCGTTGCCATCTTTTTAGAACGTCGCATGTCTCCTGAAATTGCTTGGCGCGTTTTCAGCTTTGTGTTACGAACGCATCATTCACAAATCGTTGCCAGTAAAGCACTGAAGGCGGATCTGATGAAGATTGAGAAGGCTTATAGTGAATGGCTGGAACAAGAGAAATCCAGGATTGGGTTCAACATTGCAGCGTTGAGATGGCTTGGTGACGAGGTCAAAGCACGAGATATCCGGGCAATTGAAGATGTCGATGATGAGCAAGCAGCTGGGGATAAAGGGAAAAAGAAGCGTGCATTTGCTTCTATTGCTTAACCTTGTCAGAGATACCCTCCCTGTGTAGTCAATACAAGACCTTTCCCACCTTTTTCTATCGATCTGCCTTGACCGAAACGCGTAGAAATCATCTTTTCGCAAATGCTTAAAATATCTCCACACCGTCTCAAACACCACACCCAACCCAACCCCTTAATCCCTCGCATAACTAATCTTCCCCCTCTTCGCCGGCCTCCCCTCCTCATCCTCCCCCTCCTCCACACCCCCCTTCTTCCTCTCCTTACTCCCCCCCACCCTCCCCTTCCCCACCGGCGTCACCCCGCCCCCCGCCGCACTCCTCGGCGTCGCCACCGCAGTCGTCGTCGCGCCCTCCCCCCCACTCGACCCCGGCGGACTCGCGGCGCTCGGGTCGGCGCTCGCCAGCCCGCCGCTCGAGCGCGAGAACACGCGGTCCGCGTCGCTGATGGCCGCGCGCCGCCGCGTCGACGTGCCTGCTGCCAGCGAGCCCAGCCCTGCCGCGCCAAGCGCAGAGCCGGAGCCGCCGCCGAGGCTGGAGGCGAGCGAGGAGGAGGCGCCAGAGCCCGCGAGGGCGGAGGTGGTGCTGGTGCTGGTGGTGCTGGCGGCTTTGATGTAGTTGTCGAAGCCGCGGATGATGTTGCCCGCTGCGGAGGTCTCTTCGAGGTATGCGGTTTCGTGCGCGAGGATGGCGTCTTCGAGTTGGGACTGCGGGGAGGGGGAAGGGACGTTAGTGGGGTTAGAGGAGATGAGGTGAGATTGGGTTTGGTTGGAGTGGGTTGGGGGGATGGAAAGGGACGGGACATACGACTTTAGTGTCGAGGGCGCGTTTTTTGGCAAGCGTCTCGCGTAAATTGCTCCTTAGCTTCTCATAGTAAGGCATCCCTCTTGTGCTGCCGTCTGCTGCGGCCGTTGATGTTGCGGTTGCGGTGCCTGGAGGAGCATTTTCGGCCATGTGCGGTCAAAATTCGAAATTGGACCGTGCAGAGACATGTGATGGTTGTGGAGCTGTTTGGTTGCGCTCTGGTGATGTGGATGTGGCGGAGATTTCAGTGTTGAGATTTATTGTGGCGGTGCTGCTTAACCGCCCGTGGACGCTAAAATTGCTGTGAAAATTTTGAGAACTTGAATGGCGTTGTAAAAATCATATGGGAAAAATTGTTTGTCGAATTTCAACGTAATTTTGTTTGTTGAAGAAGTATGCCAAGATTACCATTTAAAAGCGAATTGGCAGTCCTTTTCCATTTGTGGTTGTTGAGATGTCCCCGCAAATATGAGTTGAAAACCAGCTTTTGTTCTGATTTTAGCAACAACCTGGGAGCACATGAAGGCGCTGCGTCAATAGAATTGGTCCTTCAACTCGCTTGCTCTTATCTGCAGTGCGTCGCTGGAGATATAATCCTCTACAAGCTGCTGTTTGGTACGGGATGAAGAGAATCGCTTAAGATGGGTGATAGCAGTACAACTCTTTGGCTGACCTCAACATCATCCTCAATCGCGTATAAAAAGCCCTTGAATCGTATTGGCTTCATACAAACCGGGAAAAGCTTATAGTTAGTGCAAGTCGGATCAATCATGCTAATCAGACTCACTGGACCGCTGGTCCGACTCTGGCTCTGCACCGAGAAAAGCTTTAGCAAAACCGCGGTCATTGCTGCCTTTTAGAGCATACCTAGTTGGCTCCAATTCATAAACCAACCAGGTAGAGAGAGCGCTCGCAGTAAATGTAGAGGAACACTCCTACTCAGACACTCTAAAAAATCAAGCGGTAGTATTATAAAAGTTTCTCTTAAATGGCTTAAAATTTTTTGCTACCTAGAGTGGGAAAAGGCCTTATCGAGATTTGGACGAGTAATCAAATCTCTTTCTGCTCATGCCGAATGCTTCTTATTAATAGAACCTCAGGTAATATCTACGGTTGCTGATGCCAGCAAAATATTTTGAACCATGTACAAGGGATGCAGCGAAATCAAGATGGAAATTCTTATACGAAAGTTTCGTTCATGCAGTTAAAACCTAGATTTGGATTCAGTTCCGCGGTGGCATTCAAACAAATGACACTCGGTGGCTCCAAGCTCTGCGGAAATACCTCAATACCCGTTGTCTGGAAATTCTGGCAAGAAGTGTTCGTATTACACTCGATGATGATCGCTTCCGTATGCTTGAGGTTCGGTAGACCTTGATCATACCAACAAGGATCGGTGACACAGCTCCCATCGCCTGGTGCGAACGTGTTGATCGTACCGGTGAAGTTTGCCCAGGTAAAATCTACCATATTGACTGTCGAATTATTCGGTCTTCCCGTGACGCTGCCGCTTGAGGATTGAGTCTGATTGGAACCTTGGTTGATGTATGTCTGCGTCACAAAGATGGGAAATGTGACATTGTAGACGCGGATGTTCGACCAAGTGATGTTTTTGGCAAGACCTTGACCTCCTTCCCAGGACTTGAAGCGAGCTGCGTAAACGGAGTTGACGGCTGTCACATCGTCAAAGCGGATATTGGAGACATTGGCAAACTCGGTTTGGTCTTGCCCAAGAGATCCTATGCTCATGCCATGGGATTGGTAACCAATCACTCCATTTGTGAAGAGGATGTTGTGTGAGCCGGATCCAACAGCTATAGCGTCATCTCCGTTATAGATCACGCTGTTGCTGATAGTAATGTCGGTACCAGTCACATCAAAGCCGTCAGTATTAAAGGGAAAGCTACCGGTTGTCGAGTAGGCATCGATAACGCTGTCGGTCACGCTGACATTAGTACCACTGAGCTGCACATTCCAAGCAATCGGCTTTCTCGACTTGAAGGACTGCATTGATCCATTCGTGGTACTGAAACTCATCAAATGAGGACGGCCTCCGATTCCCGTCCCATTGACAGGGTTGGCGTCCCACCATGCTTGACCATAGGAGTATATCCAACCGTTGGATACATTCTTGGACCCAATGAAATCTATCGATGGTCCGGAAAAGGTAAACCAATACGCATTTCCGCCGGAGCTTGCATTGACGATCGTTTGGATAGCAGTGATATTCTGTGGCAGATGGAGATTGCCCTGGACATTGATGACCACATTTGACAGATTTGTAGCTTTGATAGGGGCAAAGACGCTGTAATCAAGGCCTTCTTCGAATGTAATTTCAGCATTTTGTGAACACTCTACAAACGCCGCTGCGATTGCTGGAGAATCATCGGCAGTTCCATTGGAAGATCCATATTGTGATGGTATTGTGCAAGTCTTACTTCTTGCTGTTGCTGATGCCGACCGTGCAGTAGAAATCGTGATCAGAGCGATCAGAATGGACCTAAAGGTCAACTTTGCAATGGAATACATTTTGAGCGTGCTAATGCAACTCAAGAACTGAAAGAAACAAGAATCACCGACCTGGGGTAGAAACAGATCTACGTACAAACCTGGAATCCGAATAGCATTGGTCTCTATTAATAAAGTGAATCCATGCTTCGTGCTTTGTGCATCGGTAGAGTGTCCTGCCGAAGCAGTTCGGTTGCATACTTTATTGAATTGAAGTTGTGGGCTTCGAAAATCCCCGCACACAATTTTTCCGCGTACGTCATTTGCTAAGGAAACAGAGGACAACAGGAACCTACCCCGGTTTCCGAGCCCACATAAAACTTGCTACACGCGCTACGGTCCGTAAGCGCACCCAGAAGGTGTCTATAGCTTTCCAGAGTGGGTCCTTTCTAGAATAGAATCCGGATAGCTGTAGTCTGCGGTGATCGACGTCGCTTAAGGACAAGGTAGGAACTCCGCTACGGTTTTTTCTCTATTCAAAACAGCAGTGATGTTACTAGAACTTGCAGTAAGAGATGTTAGAGATTGGATGGGATGCGATTCGTCGTACATCACTGAGAAAGACCCTCGACCATGATAACCGAGATGTGTCTCAAAACCATTTTTAGAATAGGTAGTCTGGTTAATTTTGATAGCTCGAACTGTATTGAGATTCTCGCTGACATTCTTATCAGGAATGATGTCTTTCACAATCTGCAACGATTCTTATCCCGGTGTTTGGTCGTATGACTAATGGTGGAGACGACTTCATAGCCGTTTTGCCGTGTTGAAAGAATCGATTGGCAAACCGTTTACTAAAGACATAGAATCTCTCGCTCGGACTCGATGGCACGCTCCTGACCTTTTCCGGAATTGGTCTGGTCTGATTGAAGCCTACTCAAATGTCAACGTGAAGCCAAATTTGGTGTGTCGCTAACGGTATCAAGGCAGATTTGACAATCGTCTGCAACTGTTGCGTCTATGCTCAACCTGGTCGATTCTGCTGTCGAGCCAGACGGACGACCGCATTTCTGGAACGCGCGCGACTGCAGCAGTCATGCACGTTAGAAGCTCGTGCATGATTGACGCCGTGTCAGCCCAGTAAGTCCTGCCTTTTAAGGATATCCTCGGACGGCTTTTATGCCTCATGAAGGGATTTTTGAGAACGGCGAGGTAAAAAGGGTCGAAAGCTAAGCGAAAAAGGGCAAGAGGCACGAGACCGAGCATGTGAAGAGGGAGAATTGGAAGCATTCGCGGTGACTGGAAGAGTCAGGATTGAATGAAAACCCTGAAAGGCAGAGAAATGCAGTTGAGAAGGCCCGACTCCATGGACCGCAACAAGGAATGCAGGCACCAACTAATGTCTCGGAGACGGGAGGGACTCCAGATTAAAGACCGATATTGAAACGTCATCTCAAACTCAATTCGACTGCTGCCTGCAGCCCCGTATGGGCAAGTTTTCTTCAACTGTCAAGTGATCGTCTATTCATATGGACATGGAATAGCTTATAGTCTTTGATATGGTTAATTGTCATGCTTCCGAGACTTGAATCGCGTGTCGCCATCCTGAAGGGCATTGCGCTGGGATGTTTTCAGATAAGCTTTCAGTAGCGACGCTTAGTGAGTTGATTTCTCATATGCTAGCGCATTTAGCCGTCGTTCCCGCGCCCTGCATATACACATTGGTTATAGTTCCAGATGCTCGAGTAATCAATCTGCTACTTCTTCGGGCTCGCGGACATCACAGAGCAAGTAGTCATGTAAAAAACCCCCACGTTACTTTTTGAGTCTCTGTATTTCATTTCGCACTCCCGTTCGACCGGCATCAGCATTTTCGAGATACTGGTCGATGATAATTGCCACTTCGTGACGTAGATGACTTGACTGATAAGTTCATTTCGAACGAGCTTTTCCGCTGCTCGCTTGGCTACCTATATCAAGGGGGGGCCTTACACTGATAATGATAGAGCAAGGTTTTGCTTTTCGTCGTTGCACAAACTCGGCAGAAAGGTAGAGAGGGACTAATCAAAAGCAAGCAAGCAAACCGAGCATCTGCACCAATTGTTCAGAAGCATCTGACGCAACCGAGTCGCTTGCAGCGTTCTAGAGCTCCAGGATCCTGTTTACCCGCCAGCTTGGAAAGACAGTCGCTCTACTGCACTCATGGTCAATTAGGGTTCGGCGGTTCGAATAGCCAGATCTTCATGACTGGGTGTGCGGGCGATCGTGGATGGGGTCCAAATCTGTAAGTCTGGCACCTCTTTGGGGGCTCGTCAAGCGAGTCATTTTATTGGTATTGCCATCACTGTCGCCAGTGCGACCATTGCCCATACGAGTGTTCGGGGACAAGTGCCGAGCTGTCCGGCTGGCAAGTGCTTCAGTATTGAAGGATGAGAGGCACGAGCTCTGCGGTCTCATCATGAGAACCGTGACAAGTGTTTGTTCTGAGGCCGCATCATGCAGTGCTGGGCCTGCAGCCGCACTTGTCAATGAGGTGCAGATCGTAGGCTTGTGATCAGTCCTCGATCCCAGGCCTCCCACGCTGATTGGGGCGTGGGCTGGGGATACGATGCGGGAGCGGGAGCGGGACGAATGTTGCTCTCTTCAAACTGTAATTATGCTTAGGCCCTTTTCTTTTTCTCTGGGTCCGCAGGGGTTGCACAGAGCTTGGCCACTGCCTCCAGGCCATCCCTAGTCCGGTGGCTAGTCTGTAGACGAGCGAGGTTAAAATCCTCCTGCAAGGCACCCATCGGGCACCCGACTCCACTTTTCATGCGTATTGCGGTAGCTCCAGGAACGGGCGGCGGATGTGGTTGCACTTGCAATTAATCTCCGTCTGCGATGATGGTTAGTATTGCGGGTGAAGGCAGCCTCCAGCCGGCAGGCCAGATCAGAATGCCCTGGGCTTCCTGGTCTTCCGGGTCTCCCGCTCGCGCCGCAGCGTCTAGCGTGTTAGTCTCGGTGTTGTTGGCTTGCTTTTCGATCCCCACCCCCGCCCTCGACGAGGGTGCAGCTTCCGCCATCGCTCCCTGTGACTTCATTGCGCCAAGCCCTCACTAAATGAACACGATCGGACCCTGGACGGATTAAATACGCTGCCTGTCCCTGAAACCGGTGCCTACTGTTTGATACGTTTTCTCGCTTTCTTCCCCCCGCCTAAATTCTAGGTTTGGTGCCACTAGGTTTTGACAGCCTTCTTAGTTTTCCAAGCTTGTCATGGCCGAGGAAGTGGAACAACAACAACAGCAGCAGGCCGCTGGGCAGAATGACTCGACGACACCGGCAGACTCTGATAAACCCACCGTCTTGATCATTGGCGGTCTTGGTAAAGGATTCCCCCAGTCACGGCCCATTGCTTTTTATCCGTTTCAATCCCATCTCTAAATCTATTCCTACATCTACCATGGCTCTAATAATGACCACCTCCAGGCTACATCGGCCGTTTCCTCGCCCTCCACATCCACCGCAATGCTCTCGCCTCCAGCGTCCGTATCGTCGACAAGCAACTCCCCGAGCTCGCCATGCTCGCCCCCGAATTTGCCGACGCCTGCTCCAAAGACAAATTCATCCAAGCCGATGCCAGCCGCCCCGACATCCTCGAGAAAATCATCAAGACCCCAGCAGGCAAAACATACGATTACATCTTCAACTGCGGCGGCGAGACCCGCTACAGCCAGGACGACGCCGTCTACCGCTCCCGCAGCTACTTACTCAGCCTGACGCTGGGTAAGGCCGTTGCGGCTGCGGGCGGCTGCAAAGCCTTTGTCGAAGTCAGCACCGGCTTCGTGTATGCGCCGGACAAAGTGCCGAGACGAGAACACGACAAGATCAAGCCGTGGCTGAAGCTTGCCAAATGGAAGCTCGAGGCGGAAGAGGCGCTCGGCAAACTACAAAAAGGCGGCGAGGGCGGCAGCGCTGGTGGTTTGCCCCTAGTGGTCATGCGAACGGCGCATGTATACGGTCCTTATGCGGGCCGCTGGCTGGGTACTGCGCTGGCGCTCGCGCGGGTCTATCAGGCGCAGGGGAAGGAGATGAAGTTCCTCTGGGGCAAGGAGCTGCGGAGCAATTGCGTGCACGTGGAAGATGTGGCGCGCGCTCTGTGGGCGGCTGCGATATGGCGGGCGACGCTGCCAAAGGCAACGAGCGTGGCGCCGTTCCGGTCTGCGGCTGGAAGCGGGACGGAGGGAGAGGTGGCAACGGCGTATCCCGTGTTCAACGTGGTGGATCGGGGCGGGACGGCACAGGGAACGCTGGCTGGGCTGATCACGGAGGTGTTTGGGATTCCGACGACGTTTACGAATGCGTTGATTAATACGTTTGCGAGGCTGAATCTGGAGCACGTGGTGGATGATGTGAATGATGAGACGTTGGACCCGTGGAGTGATATGTTGAGGAAGAGCGGATGTATGGAGAATACGCCGTTAACGCCATTTATGGAGAAAGAGTTGCTCCAGGATAAGGATGTGAACTTGGATGGAGGAAGGTTTGAGCGGGTAGCCGGGTTCAAGTGCGTCTTTTTGAAGTCTTTGCGGTGCTTCATGAAACTGACTTTCTCGGCAGATACAAGCACGAGCGAATCACGAAAGCGGAAGTCGAGAATGTTATTGAAAGTTACAAGCGCATGAATTGGTGGCCGTGATCTCGTTGTCGCTACTGGACAGGTGCGGAAGTCATCTCAGAGACAATCTATGGGCCAACACTCATTGATGACTTGTCAAGGCAGTCCTCCGGGGATTGAAAAGGGGATAGATGGTGGCCGGTTGGGTTTGGCGGCGGTCTTCGCGTTGGCAAGAGATTGCCTCATCTAGAGGATCGTGGGATTCGGAGTGACCCGGCCGCAAATGCTTTATTCCTCTTGTGCGGTCTGCGTCTAGCCGTATGGACATGTTGCAATATAGATTTGTGAGTCTCTTTCCTGATAGCTCGGGCATAGCGATGGGGTACACGCTAGACGGATTGGAGCTGGATGGATACCCGGGAGTTTTCTTTCACTGGTTTTGCAAAACGGATAAGGTGCGATTGGGGCCAATTGTTCGAGTGAACAATCATCTATATGAAAATGACATAGGATCGAATATGAAGAAACTAAACTTGGTCTTGGCTAGAACAGTTTGGACACTGCATTTTCTTAATTCGAATACAAGCAGAAACCTACTTTTCATCATAAAATTAGTTTACTGTCGGGACAGACGCTACACCAAGTGCAGCTTAGCGCAATTTTGTGTCGCAGTCAGAAAAGTTGTCGACTGCAAAAAGGGTGACAAGCCACACTTTCAAGAGCGAAGTTAATAAGGAGGTTCTTTGTCACACGTCGTTAGGCCTCTCTGATCGCCAATTTCATGTAATAATTTTATCCACTCCACCTGTAGGCATCACCGCCACCACAGGAAAGTCTACAAACACATTTTAATCGAAAAGTCAAAACCCGAGAGACGCTCCATATACGATTCACGACTAACACAAAGTTCCACATGAATGCAATTGTATCTGCGCAATGAATTTCGCGTGTCTGAACCACAATGAAGATACCTAGTTTGGTACAGCTGCGTTTCGAGTGGTAGCCGTGTAGACCAGGGCGTTTAGCTGCGCGATTTGCTGTCATCGAGGCGATGCAAGGCTGGAAACCACCGAATACTTAAGCATGCATCCACACAAGATACTCGGACCGCGAGCGGCTCGATTAGCTCTACGGTTGGTCTCAAATCTTGATGATTTACGAGATGGTGTTCAAGTACGAGCCTCTCAAACCGGCCGAAATCCGTTTGTTACATATCGACTCTGTTGACGGAGGTCTGGTGCGTTGCAGCCTAAAGCAGCCCATAACATTAGGGGGCACAGAAAAATACTTTGCTCTATCCTACTGTTGGGGATCTGATGACGCAACCCAGAAAATCGAGCTCAATGGGGATCCTTTCTGGGTAACAGAAAATTTGCTCGCTGCTCTAAAAGCAGTACACGACTTTGTGGAGCAAGAGGGGTTCGGTGACCGGTTCCTTTGGGTCGATGCAATTTGTATCAACCAGCAGAATAATGCAGACAAAGCCTCGCAGATACCTCTAATGCACCAAGTCTACGGCCAGTCAGAGCAAAGGCTTGGTCTGGCTTGGAGGTGAAGAGACCGGGAGCCCAAGGGTCATGGCTGTGTTAAGATGGGTACAGCTTTGTCAAGACTCCCTTGAGAATGAAGACCGACTCACCGGGAGACGACTGAGAGCTCTAACAAAAGAACACAAAGAGCGATTCGGAATTGAAGAACGACAATTGCTAGCTCTGATCGCGTTGCTCGTGGACTTTCGTCAAAACCCGCTTGTGCAGGGTCCCGAAATGGTACGCGAATTTTTAGCTAGCAGATCCTACAAGGCTGCTCTTTTCCCTCCTGATGACCCCTTCTGGATTTCCTTCCGTGCACTGGTCAACCGGAATTGGTTTTCAAGGATTTGGACCTATCAAGAGATAATGCTAAGTGAGAGAGCTTCTGTTCTATGTGGATCTGATTATATCGGCTGGACTATTATGTGTTCATTTTTGACCCATTTATCCCATCCCATATGCATGGATGCCGCATTTGGCGCAGAGTTGCCAAGGCTACCTTGCTCAATATCCGCTGAAATACGACTTTTGTTGCATGCTAAAGATTTCACACTCAGGCACTCAACGAAAGAACATTATTTTCGGGATTTGCTAATCTTCGTCAACGGCCGCGCAGCATCAAAGCCGCAAGATTTCATTTACGGGATACTTGGGCTCGTAAATGATAACATCCGCTCAAGCATTCCGGTGGCCTACGATCTTGATCCATCACTTGTATTTACCAAGGCCGCTGTGGTCGCTTGTCAAGGAGCAGGGGGTGCCATGTACTTCTCTAGCATGCTGAAACGCTACGATGATGTGCCGAAGGAAGTCCCGGGTCTTCCTTCCTGGTGTCCTGACTTTAGCGGAAGAGCAAATTTAATGGTTGAATGCCCCGAATATGCTCATTTCGCATGCAAGGAACTTGAGGACATGTGGAGTGGATTAGGGAATGTAAATTTTGAAGAGGGCCCACGAGTCATGAATGTCCTTGGTCTTGGTTTGGAAACGATCCAAAGAGCTGCGAACACAGCAGCAGTAATGTTGAAGAAGGACGCATCCCAAAGCATGCAAGCACAAAAGATCTCTGAAAAATATTACGAAACGAATTGGAAGTGGCTTAAGGAGATGCAAGATCATCTATTATCCGACGCGACGGATAAAAATCTCCTGTCTACATGGATGAAGGAATACGTATATGCTAAAGGGCAGACGCCGCCAACGAGCTTCTCCATTGATGATCTCGTCCAAATAATTCTTGCGCAATCTTCAGGAATGCAGTCTTTGGCGGAGTGTGGTACCGCTCTTCACATGACCATGGAAGATCTGGTCATCGGATTCGCACAAGAGTTTGAACATATTTTTTTTGAGCAGGGAGGCAGATACTTTTTCGTCACCGAGGGGAGGAAGATTGGGTTTTCCGTTAGACCGGTGCATCCAGGGGATCAATTATGTTGGTTCCCCGGCGCAGCTCGGCACTTTCACGTTCTTTCGCGAGACTACAGCAAATACATCGCCTGCGCATATGTAACATGTCTGACGGGCGACGAAATATATGCGGACTTGCGTAAACGATGGGACAATGAGAAAAGAACCTTTCGTCTTCATTAACACTGATCAGGAGAGCGTGAATAAAGTACGGTGGGGGGAGAGTTTATCTCAGTACCCAAGAGCCCTAGCCTGAGTGACTCGGAGGTCAATTTCTTCCCTCTCGGAAAAATCGATGCCGATTGAATAGGGTAATTCACGCCGCAGTCGATCGTACCCTGGTCTCAGAGTTCCTGTCAACATCTTCTCCTCGGGAAAAGTACGATGGCACGCGTACTGCGAGCCGGTCGGGTCAAGCAGTGGAAGGTGTCAGACGGCATCTGATCCTGATACATGCATACAGTTTCTGGGCGATGGTAAACCAGATTGGACAACTCTTTTTACGCCTATATCCTAGCCAAAACCGGCGCTTGACGTTGATCTAGGCAGCTCCCGGGAACAGTAGAGTCGTTTCCTCCAGTATACACTCAATCACAAAGATCAGACTCCAGAGGACTAGAAGTGACCACGATTCGAATGCTGGGACTGTCTTTGCGCTGGCCGTATTCGCGACTTGAACTTCAGTCTCACTTGGCAAAAGATTGCCTGTCGTACCGAGCGTACTGGGCGGGTCTATAGCTTTTGTTGCTTTCGGAGTCGCATTTGGCCCTCCCGTCACAGTAGTTGACTGGAATTTGACACGCGTACCATCCACGAAGAAGCCATCGCTGTGCCATGCAATGATATCTCCATCAATAGTCAGCGCAGGATTGCCTTGGGTCAGAGTCACGCTATCGTCCACCACGGCGATATCTCCAGCCAGTTCTTCCACGACAGTATGAACATGACCCTTTGCATCTGTAATGGTGGCTTCATCTTTCAGCAGATCGTACACAGAGATGGTGCGGAATGGTGCTTCGCTGTTACCAACTATGACGCCTGCGGAGTCGAGTCTGATCTTCTGGCCGTCAATCATTATTGCTGGGTCGCCCAGACCAAGTCTGATTTCAATGCCGTCAGGACCGATAATGACAGCCGCATCAGGATATTTGGGATTTTCGTAAGCGGCATACGCGTTTCCGGAGAGGGTGAAAGAGGCCTTTAGCTCTGCAGAGACTGGAGTCGTATCAGGTATCTTTGAGAGCTGATGGGTTATGCCATCCACGACGAGACCGGACGCAGCCATCGAAATAACCTGGCCAGATACTGTGATTGTAGGACCTCCTACTGAAAGTGTATTAAGACCAATGATAACATGTCTATCCATGTCTATTGTAGTGATGGGCGTAGAGCCGAGAGTAATTATCGCGCCTGAAGTAGCGGCCGGAGCTGCTATAGTGGATCCAGCAACTACAAGACCTGCACCCTCGACGATAATTGGTGTATTATCCATGGTTGTGGAAGTACCGGCCCGGAGAGTCTTGCCATCGATGATGACTGCTCCTTGAACTTTTGGATCTGTACATATTGCTTGACCTCCCACCATAGCCAAGAGAGATCCTCCTTGAGCGACAGTCCCACTACCACATCCCGCTGCGTCACCAGCGGCATCAAATACAGCTCCATTACGGTCGGATCCGGTATTTTCGACAGAATTAATTGGTTGACCAACTGCTCCTGAATTGCTGGTTTTCATTCCAGCCACAGTAGTAATCCTGCCTCCGGCATTGCTACGAGCATCGCCGTCACTATGCCCATGAGACTCTGTGCCTTCGCCAGTCCCAAGAACTGCCACGATCGCCCCACCAGGATTGTTCGGGGGAGACTCAGGATCAGTCGAAGGAAGACTTGAAGCCTCAGGAGATAGGTCGCTTTTCCCGGATTTAGAGCCTTCCTCAGGAGAAACATTAGCTGAGCCACTGCCGCCGTTTGAAGAATCATCGCCCGATAATGAATCCCCTCCTGATGATGTATCGCCTACTGGGGATGGACCTCCTCCTGTTGATGGATCGCCTACTGTTGATGGATCGCCTCCTAGAGATGGATTGCCTCCTGTTGAATGCTTGCCAGCTACAGGGTCTTTAGGGTCTGACGATGGTGATGAATCACCTCCCAATAAGGGCTTGGTAGCTACAGGGTCGTTGGGATCTGATGATGTGGATGATCTCATTGAGCTGGGCGTGTGCGTCGGCAAAGTTTTTGTCCAAGGTGCCGGAGCAGGTGAAATAGACGCCGTTGGAGGCACGAAATCAGATGATGTCGGAGCTGCAGCTGCAACAAATCCGTGCAAGGCATATGGAGGATCATACAAGCCCCTATAACAAATTCTGAGCTCCGACTGAAATGTCTAGCAGATACAAGATTACATACCTAATGTCAGCAGAGCAAGATGACCACGCTGGATCGACTGATTGGAGGATTCCTGATGGGACAACAACTAAAGTTTTTGTTAGCAAGATCAAAATTCGATGAGTGCGGAAGTCAGAACTCGAAAACAAGTAACTACTCACGAATCGGCTCATAAGGACCAAGACTCTCGGGACACGTGCTAGTTGCCTGCGATTCCAAGGGTCCATAGTCTATCCATCTGTCTGGGTAGTAACCAGTGCATTTCACCTGTCTACCGTAAATACTCTCGGGGATTGGCGAATTCAAATCAGTGAAATTAAATGAGGCAGTGTGAGGTAAAAGGTCTGGCCAAGTCACGTATAGACTCGATAAGTGCGCAGTGGTTGGAATAGCCAGGATGGTGGCATTATGGACCGATCCGACGGCTGAACAGGAATCCTGCGCGTATATACTGGCATACGAGATGTAGTTCGTAGGTGATGTAAGCGTTGTGCCAAAAGCCACCGCCGTGACAGGCCCACTTGCAATCTCAGGTCCCAAACCATTGTTATCATCCAGGGCCACCGTTGCTGTTGTAGGCCAGTACAAAAGCCGAACGAGGCCTCCAGTCACGGCACATCTCGCGCATCCCAGAGTGCAACCGGGGGCCAGGGTCGAAGTAGTGGGGAAATACGTGCTTATCACAATCCAGCCTTCGTCCGGGGAAGAAGACCACGACAGCTGATATCCCGCACTACTCAAGGGAATCGCGACGAGAGGTCCCGCCCCATCAGCTTCAATCCAATTGTCAACCCACGTGTCGATATAAAGATCTCGGAGCCGAGTGCAAAGGGCAGAGCCGACGGTCGCTTGCGAACAGATAGGGCTATGCATTTGAACAATGCTGGACCACGATTCTGACGCGGACGATGCAGATGCTCTAGCCAGTGAACATGACGCTGAAAAGTAGTCTTCAAAAGGACAACTTGGCTCTGGAACCGCAGTAGTAAGGAGTTGGAGTGACTCGTAGGACGCCCATTGTGATTGACATTGAGGTACGATGGAAGGCAGAACGCAGCTCGGCGTGGTAATGCTGCGATTTTGCGCTCCAACCAGGGCTGAGGGCTCTGATATAATAAACGACACTTCCGGAGAAATCCCCGTTCCGGCTGGTTCCGCCGATTGTGTCATAATTGTCGTTTGAGCATCGTATGTGATCGTCGTCCACACGGTAGAAATAAAGCCCCCAGCGCCAACATTCGCCAGATCTGTATAAGTGGCGCTGCTAATTGTGTACGTGTAGGTTTCGGGACCAACCGAGGGATAGGTAAAAGTTGATGTCCATATGATCACAGTAGTATACGGCGTTTCATATACGTTTGGATTCGCAGTCCAAAATGAATTCCACTGGGTCCAACATGCATTGAGATCAGACGCAGTGCTTCTCGAAACGTTGGAAGCATTGATTGACGGTAACAGAGCTGCTTGGCTCTCAATTAAGATTGATGAACTGTCGTATCTTAATGTCGAGTTGGTAAAATTCGCCTGCGCGGTTGCCTGAGGCGTACCATATGGTGATAAAGCTAATATAGGAGAAGTGTGATTCTGTCTGTTGGTCACCGATATGCTGGGCCTAGGTGTGCTAGCCCTAGGTGTAGCTACGGATGCAGAAGAATTGACGACGCTGGCTTCTACAGCATGATCAATCATCCCAGCCAAGGTGTGCGAAATTACCGCTTTGGAGTGAGATGCTTGACCGGCAGATATAGAGCGAGAGTTTGACATATGAAGGCCATGGGCTATGAAGTCGCCGATACCAATGGAAGAGGTGATGTGGGTGGAGGTATGTGCTGCTGCAGAGTCAATAGATCGCTGGTTTCCTAAGTCGGAGCTCATGTTCGTTGCCGGAGACGAAACGTTAAGTGGGACAGAAAAATTTCTTGAGCCGTCGCTACTGGCTAGAAAATATCAGAAGCGATGTTTTTGATGCTAATGGTATAGTTCTATAACAGTAGCAAAATGGGCACTTACCCTTGGTACAATCGATTTGCATAAAAGAGGCGATTGAGTAAAAGACGAGCCAGTAGGGCGCCATATCGGAAACAAATCAACACCGTCAGTCATGAACGAAAACAAGCGATCGGCAAAACCTCGTCGTTAATGAAAAGATCTTTGTAACTGTCCGCACAAGAGGATAAGAAGCAAAAATAGAAAATGAATCTTCATTAGAAGTTGATATACAAAGAAGAGAGCCAGGGCTCGACATATTCAGCCACCGCTCGTTGTCACAGTGTCGGCATAGTGCTTTCCGAAATGTCCTAATTCTTGCAACAGCACATTATAAGAGCAAATCCAGCCGCACTCAAAGCATGAATGCGCGTTAGGCGCGGCAGCTTAGGATGGCAATGTTGTCTGTTCAAGCTAAGGAATTCGAACAGGGCTTCTGAATGTATCGGCATTGTGAGAATCTCGACCTCTCCGATAGTTGCATGTCATAGGAGTAGTTCATCGCACTAGACATGCAGACGCTCAGCGCCAGATGTTTCATTGGAGGATGGAATGAAAAATAACTGAACGACGGGAATGATTTAGCCGCCCCGATAGATGCTTGCATACCGGGCGCAGCACCTTGAAACCTGTGGGTGTAGAATCTGTTCATCCAAGGGTAGCAGTAACAGGGCTTCTGAAAAGATTGGGACAGTCGAACCTTGCGGCGCCTCCCATTTACCTACATGAGCTGCAGCAGGTTCATGTGGCTAAGCTTGCAGAAGACCAACGTCAGGGATTCTACTGGAGGGTGGAAGCGGAACAGATGCGCAGCATCCGGTTTTCACCATGGTGAGGGGCAATGCAGTCGGGGGACAGTTTAGCCATAAATAGTAGAAGGCCCGTAGCTGATCACGTGAATGGGTCCATGTCAACTTTAGGTGATTCAAGTGGCCAAGGATTTGCTATGTTCAGCTGCACCGACTAGATGGATAAAGCATATGTTGGTATAGTAGCGCTCAAATCACCAGGATCTGAAGGCAACGAATTGTATGAAGCTAGACCAGCATATGTGAGCTATCACAACGTCGCTTCACGCCATATCGGACCTGTTCTCAGCTGTCTTCGTATGGGATGGTGCTATCCAGCTGAACCCCTTCCTGGCACAATCGAATCAATCTAGTTGCGCGCCGTTCCGGAGGGTCACCAATATCGCATCGTCCGCCGTTGTGTAGGGCAAAGTACATAACCGCACACCGCTAATGTACCCTTCCCGCACCATGACGGAACGTGGGCATTTCGTGTCCGTTTTTCGGATCGATATTGATTGGTCAGTTCGCATCGATTAGCTCCTTGTCATTGACAGCCTAGTGAAGTATATCGACATTGTAAAAGACTTCATCCTAATTCTCGAACAGAAAGGAGTGGAAGAATATGCGCCGACGATCTGGCGAGATGTCGCACAGGAAAGATATCCGGGGCTAGGATGACACCAATATGCGGCAGAAAAATTTTCATGCTGGGAGCGAGGACTTCCAGCAGGTGTTCTGGAATCACGTTCCATTTGATGGAAGCTATTCAAAAAGCCTAGTGTCATCATACTATTTTGTAGAGAGGTAGTATATCCAACTGGAAGAGTCAACCGCGGTGTAACTCAGCGTCCTGCATTGGCTCTGACCCACAAGTAGGCCAGGTTCCCAGGCAACACCACGTGGAGGTTGCAGGTCCGACTTTGTTGCCCGCTGGCCTCACGCAATGGTGAGACCAGCCCCCATAGCCGAAGCCATGAGGAATCCACTCCTATCCTCCACACATGCTGCAAAGCCAAGTTCCAAGACATGCCCGATCCCGTAGGGATGGCGACAAGCAAGGTTACCACCTGAAGGCAGACCTGACTGATCCATTTTCTGGATGCTGGATCCAGAACCAGTGACCAACAAAACTCCAACCCCAGAAGTGGAATTCCCTTCCACAATCGCTCAAGCTGGCCTAGAACAGACGCTGACACAATTATATGCTCTCGTCTGGCGGGAGAATGTGGTCCCACTTGCCACGTTTGTAAGGACTCGAAGGTGCAGGAGGCGCTCCGCGCTTCCTCTTACCTGAGTCTGCGATGAGACCTTTTTTCTTGGCGTACTCGCCATACACGGTCTCGTCGGCCACGCCGCCCTCTTCCCACTTCTCAACATACATCGTAAACCATAGGTCGATGACCCTCAGGAAGGTTTGCAGCCTCTCCTAGGTCAACAGGCTGTGATGTCGTGCGTCTTGAAGTTTGTGCCCACAGCTCTTGCAA
Source organism: Astrothelium macrocarpum (assembly GCA_021030915.1). NCBI lineage: Eukaryota > Fungi > Ascomycota > Dothideomycetes > Trypetheliales > Trypetheliaceae > Astrothelium > Astrothelium macrocarpum. Next base: position 5,041 of record JAGEMR010000169.1, on the reverse strand, counting down.
GCAACCCAAATCCTCTTCCAATCGACTTCCCCCCCTGGCCTCAGATGATCTTCTAGGAGCGGTGGGGGGCGATGAGTGAGGAATCTGCGGTCCTTGTAGAGCTTGGGGGACTCCAGGAGTTTGAGAAATTGGATATCCACATGCGAACACATCGCCTCGACTCGATCAAGAACGGAGGTTTGTGGCGTGTCTGCTTCCACGGCGCCCGGGCAATCCCCAATTCCAAATGAGGACTTTAGCTCGTCGAGCAGCTTGACTATGTGGCGCTTCTGGTTATGTGCTTCAACAAAGAAGCTGGAGGCGACCTCCAAGAATTTGAGGTCAGTGGACGAGTCGCGGGCCCTGTCAAGGAGAAACTCGATTTTTTCGGACGTGTCGGGACCCAGACGATCACTGTCCTTGACGGAGTTGATCTCAGTGACAATTCTGAAGACACGATTAGCTCGCGTTGGATCTCGAGCGTTGAGGCCAGCCAGGGCTGATGGGGTGGAGATAGTCGTTGGAATGGGTAGGGAATCCATTGCAGTTGACTATACGTCTATATCGAATCGATATCTCGTCGTTTGAAGCAAAACAAAATTGATTTAAGTGCCAATTCAGATGACTTCGGAAGTGTGTGGGAAGAGGTTCACAAATCCAAGAGACAACAAGATTTTATGGCCATGTTATATCGGGGAAGGCACCCCCATCATGACTGCCAACCTCACACTCCTAGGCAACCGCTCTTCTCCATTCTCCATTCTTATCTCCCTTTCTTATGCCCGGCACGGTAAGAAGTACGGTTTCTAGGCTAATTTTAAGGAAACCATTGATGGCTGACACGTAAAGTAGCGAGAATGAAGGCATTAACAAGGGTCAAAATCAGGCCAATGGCAAGAATAATACTACTGGATGCGTCGCTGGGGGAGCTGATGGTACAACTTATCGCAAAGAACACAGCAGAATTCATGGAGATATTTGAGGAAAGCAGAGGAAAAAGCTGTTTGATTTAATAATTTGATCTCCTTCGCGTATTATCTGGTAAAGATATACAGAATCTATGAGGAACACATCATGAATGATCGCATATATTGATATTTTTTTTGTTTGTTCGATATTAATTGTCATGGGCCAAGCATTGTGTGAATGTGAAGTGTGTCGGAAGAAGCAATCTGAGTTAAAGCACAAGTGACGATCATCTAAAAAGATTATGACGCGCTGCCGGCGGAGGCCTGTCTACCTATCGAGCAGGAGAAGATTTTTTTGGATTTCTATTTCTAATTTTTCATCTTCGGGTTTATCCTCCCATCTGTCATTCTATTATCTGCCTTTATTCTTCTCTGCTAATTCCATCTTAATATTATCTATAGCGCGAAGTATACTACCATACATGATTTACGAAACCAGTCGCCATCGGCCATCTAGTGTCAGTATTCGGCAGAGAGCAGCAGCCTGTAAGACACTCGGGCACTTGGAGCAGTGTGATGAAATCACGTCTGAGAACAGGTACTTGCTCAAACGGGCTATACTGCTCACGTTTACCGACTTGACTCCAGTGCACCCAGCCACCACTCTTGCTCATCGAATTACTAGTGTTCCTCAGACGCCGCTTGTCCTTGACCTAGCAGGACACATAAGCGCATCAAAAGCCCCTGGTGGCAGTCATACATAACAAAGTTGTGTATACGGTTAGATGGTCGGCAACCCAGTCGTTCCACACGCTCTTTCGGAGACTGGCCACGGTAGGTAGAAACCAACGATTCGCTAATTGCCTCTATCCCGCCACCACTCATAAGCTGCTCTGCATGTCGATACCAGTCCCCGAATAGCGTCACGCCAGCCGAGTTTATCCCCCGGAATTCTTCAGCGTGCATACATTTTGCATGGCCTACCATAAGTGTTCACTCTTTAATTAACCTTCTCGTTCGTGGCCTTGGGATTATGGCTTTTCCATGTCCTTACGAAGCAAGAATGAGTATGGTAGAGTCAGCATCGCAATAGCCGAGACTGTCCCAAGACCTTGTTACGCGTTGCAGGGGGCCGCCTTTCCCGAACCAAGTAAGTGCACACTCTAACAAGTGAGATTAAGTGCAGGACGCTTTCTCACTACCGTTAGCTCTTGTTACCATTGGGACCCTGATGGAGGTGCGAGCTCAGGAAGCGTCCACTTCATACGCGAGGACACCGACCCTGGGTTCGTCAAATGGGAGCGCGGGTTCTGGTGGACTATAACCTTCCCTTTGAGCGAGTTTGCGAAAATAGTCGTCTACCTCGTAGGAAACTAGGTTCAGGAAGTCGAAGATATTGCATTCTTGGTCAACGTCCCATCCCGGATCGCCGCTTCGAACCTCAGTGAACCTGCAGCCGTTGCCATCAGACTGGTGTCGACAATTTGTTGTTTCCTCCGTCGCAGTGCAACCGTGCGGACGTCTACGAATGCGAAAATCGATGAACCACAAATTCTCCGCCCACTCAAGCTCGTTGGTTGCCGCCCTAATGGCGCATCCAAGCGCTTCCTTGTCCAACCATGAACCATCTCTATACACAATCTCATACCACCATTCGGGATCGTAGTCGAGGGCAATGTGTCTGGCATAGAATCCATGGGAGCTGTCGAAGATAGGTACAGGCCACCATAAGCCTGTCCATTCGACGGTGTCAGGGTCTGATAGCTGGAGGCAGAACAGGTCAGACTTGGGATGCGTCGTGCATTGCCACCACTCGTCGTTGGATATGAAGGATCCAGTAGCCGGTAAGTTGGGAAGATCTTGGCGTTCATGAAAATCCACGAAGACTGGTCGCTCCGGCCTCGTCTTCCATTGTGCAATTTGGAATCGCTTCTCTGCTGCTTCTCTTGACTCCTTGCACGCTGTCCATAGCCCGCTGTCAATTAAGTATGAGGAGCGGTTTCCGTCGGTCCAGGACGGCTTTTGGGGGTCCAAAATATTGCGTCGAGGCGCGGCAAGGCTGCATCGGGCGACAATATCAATGTTCAGAGCGTACTGAGCCATAGCGGACCATTCAGAGTCGCTACCGCTGTTGAAGACGGTAAAGAAGTGTGCGTTGGGGCATTCGGGGCGAATCGAGAGAGCCCAGATCATGTCTCTTAGTTCCTTCGGCAATCTAGGGAAGGGATAGAAAGTTCGGGACGCCATGTCGGTATCAGCGGAGGGTATCAGGTGCTCAAGAAAAGCTGTAGAGATGGGGTATTGCTAACAGATAAAAACAATTAGTATATTTGGCTTCTGGCAGTTAAATGAGAAAAAGGAAGATGTATTTATAAATGTTCTTTTGTACCAGTATTCCCTCCCGCGGATGAGTTGAAAACCTTGTCAGTGATGCGTGCGATTTGACTAATAAACTCCTTCGCCTAAATCATGACTCAAGCCTAATCCACGAAGTAGTAGGCCGAGTACCGGAGACGTCCCAGAATAACTACTCCATCATTAAGGGTCAAACCATCTCAAGGCGTATACGCTAGCTTGCTCGGCGTCTGCGCGGCAGCTCGCCTTCACAACTGTACGGCAATTCTAGGTGTGAAATATGTGCGGATCAGTGGGCTTTCGCTGGACTTTGGTCGTCCCGTGTAGGGGCGTGTAACGCACTGCTCAAGGACGGCGCTCCAATACTGAGGACTGGTGCATTACGTAAGGTTTACGAAGGACAATCGACAAGAAGAGGGTTTGTGGTGATTGGGTGACTGCCGAAGCTTGGACATACTTAGTCAGCCAGTAGCCAGTGAGAATGGAACGCAGAACATGCGCGTACATAACGTAATGCAAGAATCAGGCATGAAATAAACATGTGCGTATAATACCTTAGGCACACAAGCATATGCACAGGGCCTAACACCTGAGGACTGTTCGATATTTACCAAGATTCCCTCCACAGATGGCCAACGGATTAGAAATAAAGTCTAGGCGTGCGTTGTTCGATTTGACTGATTTTCTTATCGGCGGCGATGGTGGTGCAGGCATTTGATGCCAGGGACGAAATGAAGGCTCGTTGTGGCCCTTCCACGCCAGCTTCTTGACACTTGGTACGGTGGTGCGGTTTAAAAGTGTAAGCTATGTAGCCAAATACATTAAGACGCGCTTATAATCCCTGTCGTATCAACCGATCCGAAGCTCTATCTGAGCACTTCAAATAAGAGCAAATATTAGTTAGAAAGTCTGATAAGTCAGCGTATACGGAAGCTGGCCACCCCCTGAAGCTGGCCACCTCCACCACTTAATTTCATTTCATCTCATTCCACTTAATTCGCTCCACCACCAGCCACGTCGCTTCAATATGGCTGATCGCGAAGAGACCATTGCTTCTGCTATCGCTGATTATGAAAATGGAATTTTTTCTTCAATAAATAAGACTGCTGACGCGTACGGCCTGCCTAGAAGCACACTCAAGAAACGCCTCCAAGATACACCAAATCGCCACATTGGCCACGAACATCAATAGCGATTGTCTCCATTTCAAGAGGAATTCATTGTACAATGGATTCTTGATGAGAACAGTCATGGATTTTCTCCTAGCCATACTCGCGTCCGTGAAATGGCTTCTCGAATCCTCCGTACTGATGGAGATAATAATGCTATTGGCAAGAAATGGATTCAAAACTTTTTAAAGCGTAATCTACGCGTCGCATCGATGGTCGGACGAAAATTTGATAATAGACGAACTGAATACGCGTCTAAAAATCAAATAATCGCGTTTCTTATACGCGCTAATGAGACTATTCGCCGTCTCAACATCCAATTAAAGGACGTATGGAATATGGACGAACAAGGCCTAGGATTTGGTATTTGTACGAATCATATAATATTTGCCTGTTCAGATAAAAAATATATTTATAAGAAAATACCACAGAATCGCGAATGGGTTTCTATTATCGAAATTATTAACGCTTTAGATCGCATCATCAATCCATTCATCATATTCAAAGGACAACATTTTTAAACCATCTGATTCCATTCGAATGAGCTGCCGAATTGATGGAATTAGACGGAACAGGTCGGATACCGCATTTAAGCAAGGAATTGAACTAAGGAAGCTCAGGAGGAAACAG
>JAGEMR010000168.1:0-56207 GCA_021030915.1 Astrothelium macrocarpum | reverse complement strand
CAAAAATTTAAGTGGTTTTCTGGTGCGGAAAGTGACCGACTGACTGATATGACCGGCTGAGTGGTAAACCACGTTAATATTAATATTAAATTTAATAATATTAAATTTTTTTTTTTTTTTTAATTTTATATTTTTTTATAAAAAAATCAAAAAATTTAATTTTTTTGAATTTTATATTATTAATTTTAAATTAATAAAAATTATTTCATTAAATAAAAACTATTTCATTAAATAAAAATTATTTCATTAAATAAAAACTATTTCATTAAATAAAAACTATTTCATTAAATAAAAACTATTTCATTAAATAAAAATTATTTTATTAAATAAAAATTAAATTAAATTATTTATTTAAAAATATTTAATATTTTTTTTAAATTTTATTATTAAATTTTTATAAAAATATTTATTAAAAAAAATTATATTAAATTATTAATATTAAATATAAAAAAAGTATTTAAAAAATAAAATAAAAAATTTTTAAAAAAATATAAATTAAAAATATTTTATAATAATTTTTAAATATTAAAATAGATATTAAAAAAAATTCAAAAAAAAAAAAATAAATTAAAAACATATAAAATAAATTTTAAAATATATTCAATTGAGAAAGAAAATTTATATGATTGATAAAATAAATTGATAGAATAGAGAATTCTTAAGACAGAATATCATTGTGTATGTCACAACGCCTCTCGACTAATTGCTTCTACAGAAAAGCTGTGGAAGTTGAGATGTACGAGAGTGTCTTTCCAATTATAGCTAACTTTTTTGAGCGACCGATTTGTAGTATGCAGCTGAGTTTGCAAAGCTTGATTCTAGTAGAGCAAGCATGGCTAGAGGTTCCAACGGGTTGAGGTTGGGTCAGTTTTGGTAACCCAATGATCCCCCAATTTTTGTTGGGTTTACCCCAGAAATATCCAATCTATATTGAATCCAAAATCTTTTATTTATTGGATCCAAAATCAAATTCATGAGTGATTCATAAATGTTCTATCTAATTCATGGGTGAATTATAAATGTTCTATCTGATTTATAAGACTTATCTAAATTCAATTCTGTAAAGATATCGTAAAAATAAATTTATATAATAAATTTGATCTAATATAATGATATTTTATATATTTTCAATTTATTTTTTTTTTTTAACTTTTTTTTAATATCAATTTTAATATTAAAAAAATCTAAAAAATAAAAATAAAAAATATATAAAATAAATTTGATTAAAAAAAATATTTATGATTAATAAGATGAATTAATAAAATAAAATTTTTTAAAATAAAATTTTATTATATAATTAGATTAAATCTATTATATAATTTTATTTTTATAAAAATTTCATAATAAAATTTAAAAAAAAATATTAAATATTTTTAAATAAATAATTTAATTTAATTTTTATTTAATAAGATTATTTTTATTAATTTAAAATTAATAATATAAAATTTAAAAAAACTGAATTTTTTGATTTTTTTATAAAAAAAATATAAAATTAAAAAAAATAAAATATTTAAAATATTTAATATTATTAAATTCAATATTAATATTATTTATTTTAAATTTATAAATATAAAAATTTAATTAAATATTAATAATAAATATAAATAAAATATAATAAAAATATTATTATATAAAATTCAAATATAATTTATTAAATTTATTAAAATATTAAAATTTATTTTATCATTTTATAATTATAAAAAATAATAATAAATATTTTTATTATTTTATAATTTTATAATAATTTATAACGTATTGGATCAGCGAAGCGGCCATATCAATGAAGCGGCCGCTTTTTTTTGATATCATTATTTTATGAATTATCATAATATATAATAATAACGTAAAATATTATTAATTCAATAAAAAAATAGAATTAATTTTATATTCCGAATTTATAAATCTGAATAATTTAAAAATTTATGATTTATTATAACGGTATTTAATTTCAGATATTAATGATTTTTTGATCAATTATATAAAAAAAATTTTTGATTTATCATTTAATTTAATTATTCAAAATTTATAATAAATAAAAAAGAAATTATTATTTAATATATTTTCGATTTAAATTCGAAAGAATTTATATTTCGATTATATAAAATATCAGATATAATAAATAAAATATTAAATATATATAATGAAAAATTAATAAATAAAAAATCAATTGAAAAATTTATAATATATTCTGATGAATTAAAAATAATTTTCAATCAAATAAAAGATTAATAAAAAATATTATAAAAGAATTCAAAAATTATAAATATATGATTTAAATTGATTAAAAAAATAAAAATTAAATATAAGATATTTGATAATAATATTCATAATTTCAATAAAATTGATTTTTAAATAAATATTATCAGATCAATAAAAATTATTATTAATATTAAAAAATATATTCGATTTCAATTTATTTAATTAAATAATCGTAAATGGATTATTATAATTCAGAATATTTATATTATTAAATATATAATTCTATTATTTATTATTTATAAAAAACGTATTTATATTTTTATTTGATACAAAAAAATAGATATATTTTTTATTTGAAAATTTTCAATTTCTGAAAATAATTAAATTAATAATATATTTAATTTGGAATAATTAAAATATTTTAATATATATATAAAAACGCGTCAAATTAAAGAATATTAATTATTTATTTTAAATGATTATAAAAATTATTTTAATTAGAATTTTAAAAATTTTTATTTCGAAAATAAAATTTTCATATTTTATATATCATTTTATTTTTTATATATTTTTTAATTTTTAAATATGATTTATTTTACATCTTTAAAATTAAAATATTCTTAAAATATATAAAATTTGATATATTAACGCGTTTTTTATATTAATAAAAAAGATTTTTTTTTCAATTTTTAAAAACGTGTTTTTTAATATATTTATAGAAAAAAATTATCAAAAGATTTTTAAAATATCAGAATTAATTCCAATTAATACGTAAAAAATATTGGATTATTTGAATATATGATTATATATATCATCAGAATTCCTTTTATCAGAAATAATATAATAATCAAAAATTTCAAATAATATTTATGAATTTAAATCATAATAACGTATTCCACAAACGAGTGGAACACACAAGCGAGTGGAACACAAACACCAAAAAAGTTACTACCTCAATCAGAAAACCATCAATTATTCAATACTATTATCAGAAATTCTATCTATATTATTTATATCTGATTCAGAATCTTCTTTTTCATAATTTTCACATATTCTAATATTATATCCAATCTTTCCGCAATTTTTATAGCGCTTTTGACGTGTGATATTATTTTCTATTCCACCATTTTCATCAACATTCAAATGTCTAAATTTTATATTACCAGTCTTTATAATATCCAATTTTTAAATTTTTTCTTTATTTAAAATTCCATTTATTTATAAACATTTTCTTTTATATATTTTACGTTTTATATGAATTATATTTATTATTTCAAATTCTTGAATTCATATTTTTATAATTTTAAATTAATACACCATTATTTATACATTTTTAATAAAAATTTTTAAAATTTTAATAAATCCAATAAATGAATTTTTTTAAAAATTTATAAATTTTTTAAAAATTAATATAAATTGAAATTCAAATTTTTTGATATTTTTTGATATTTTAAATTTTTAAAATATTTTTTATAAAAGAAATTTTGATAAAATTTTTAATTGAATATTCAATTTTTTTAATATCATTTATGAATTAAAAGAAATAAAATCAATATCTCGAAAATCTTCTAAAATTTGGATTTTTATAATTAATATATTAAAAATATTAATAAAAATTAATAAAAATTCTATTTTTATGATATAATTAATTTAATTATGTATCAAAATTTCGATCTGATATGAATATATTTTTTTTAAAGACGAAAAATAATCCATATTTAATAATTATAAAAAATATAATAAATATAATGATATATAAAAAATTATTATTTTATTTTTTTCACAAAATTTTTCAAATTTTATAAAATTATAATTCTCATATTCATTCAGAATCAATAAATGATATATATTTATAATCTCTTTTTTTATATATATATCAAAATATTTAATCCATTTAATATCAAATTTATTTATTATTCAATCATTTTTAAAAATTATAATTCGTCATTAGAATAATAATTAATTTTTATCATATCAAAAATTTTAATAAATTTTATTTTAAAAAATGATAAAAAATAGAATTATTCGATCTATTTTATTAATATTTAAAATTATCAAAATTCATTCATGATTATTTGATTAAATTTATTTTAATTTATAATATTTTTTTAAATTAATAATAATTTTTAAAATATTTAAAATAATTTTCATTATAAAATCATTTTCATTAAAATTTTAGATATCTTTATTCAATATATTATATTTTATTTTGATATTATTTATCAAATAGAATTAATTTTTAATTATATCATAATTTTCATATAAATATCTTCAATAATCAAATTTTTGATTGAATTTCATTTTAAATTCAGTCTTTCGTTTGATAAAATTTATAAATTAATTTTTTTCAATTTTTTTTTCATTTTGTGAAATAAATAATAAATCTATAATATTTCAGATTCGGGCGTAAATAGAAGAATATCCTCATACATCAAAATCGAATATATAATATATAATCATATCTTCTTCTATTTTTACAAATTTCAAAAATTTTAATTGAATTTCCTCTTTTGATTTGATTCTGAGATGTCTTTGATATATAATTATATGACAAATATTGAAAGTCGTAATCGCGTCTTTTTTCGTATCAAATTGACCTCTTTGAATAACCTGGATTATAAATTATATTCGAATTTCTTTGTGAATTAAATACACATTATTGGATTGAGACATTATATATTGAAATGAGTGGGATAAATTTTTGGTATTCGTATTCCACTCGCTTGTGTGTTCCACTCGCTTGTGGAATACGTTATAGATTTATAAATAATTCTTTTATTTAATCATTTTTAAAAATTAAAAATGGATTTTTATAATTTATAAAAAATACTGAATTAATATTATATTAAAATATATTTCAAATTTTCCGTATTATAGAATTTGAAGAATAATTAAAAATAATAATTAAACGAAAAAAATATAAAAAAAAACAAATTCAATATAATAATATAATAAAATATAATATAAAAATAATATAAATTATTATAAATATATTTAAAATATTATAATTATTTAAAAAAATTCGAAATAATAATAATTAAAAAAGAATTCAATCAATTTTATGATATTATGAAAATTATAAAAAGATAGAATATAATATATATATTTATCAAAAAAATATTGAAAAATTTTTAAAATCTGATATAAATTTAGAATCTGTAAATTGGGATTTGGATAATGATAAAAATAATGATTGAAAAACATGAGATGGTGGTGCCAAGAAAAAGCGGCCGCTTCGCTGATATGGCCGCTTCGCTGATCCAATACGTTAATTATATTATTATTATAAAAAAATATCAGATTTAATATCAATATTAAATTTAAATAAATCTTATAAATCAGATAGAATATTTATGAGTCATTTATAATTTTATAACGATTTACAATCACGTCGTCATTGTGGAAAGGTATCGGGTTTGGTGTCAATATTGAGTTTAAATAAGTCTTGTGGACCAGATAGAACACTTATGAGTCACCTTAAAACGGATGACCATTGTGTAATTAGATCAAATCTATTATACAGCTTTATTTCCACAGCGTATCCACAGGGATTTATGAGTCACGGGTGACTTAAAACAGAATACCACTATGTAGTTGGATCAAATCTGTTATACAACTTTATTTTTATAGCATTTCCACAGGGCCATGGCGTTTCCACAGGGGAGAACTACTCCATCAGCCAAAGACTGGATCACGGCGTCTCCATGGGGGTGTCTCGTAGCTCAGGGGGATTTATCCGTCACAGCACTGATACAAAAGCTCGTACCACCGCTGAAATTCATTGAAAGCCCATATCTAGCCCCCAGAGCTCTATCTCGATGCTGGAAAGCTACTATTATCAGCATTGTGGCTGTCGTGATGCGCAGTCATGCGAATTCGCCGCGACGGCAGGTACTTCGGAGTTTGCCGCAAAAACTGTTCATGCGAAAAAACCCTGAGGCTGTTGAAAACGGTTCGGGCCGTGGGCTCGTGAGCTTAACTCGGGAATATACAAATCTCCGAGCTGACCTAAGATTCAAACGCCGAAATCTCAAAACATAAAGGAAAACGCCGTCACTCTACTACCCAAACCCTCTTATGCCATGATCGTCCACGCCATTGTAGGCTGTAACAAACATCCCTCCCCTTTCCATGAATACTTCTGCTTCTGGTAGCGAGCCACAGAGAGCGGGAGAAACCGGAAAACGTGCCCTCAAAGCCAACAAGGCATGTGTGCCCTGCCGTGTACGCAAGATCAAGTGCGATGCTGCTGTGATTGGCCTCCCCTGTAGCAGCTGTACCAGCAAACAGTGTGCCAGGGCGTGTGTACTGCCGGTCCGTAAGGTTCGGACCAGGTGAGTTGAGTACTGATAGGATGGTTCACGGCCCATGGCTCATCAGGCGCGTGCTAACATAGATGGGGCTCATAGGAAAGTAAGACATGTTTTACCGAGTCCTAGTCATGTGCGAGAATGCTTTAGATGATTGGCAGTGTCCCACCTGCTTCTCTTCTCCGCCTTTTCTTCTGATCATTCTGCGATCCCTCAGAATTCCCACTAATCGTTACTAGACTACAGACATCGCTACGTCCAATAGTAGCCAAATAGACAGTCCCAATCAATCTGATCAATCTGATCAATCTGATCAATCTGCTCATTCCAATAAATCAAAACGATCAAAACAATCAAAGCAACCTTCCGCTTCTGATCCCCCGGATAGCCAAAGCCCACGTCAGACTGAACCAGATCTGCTCTACCTCAGTATTCTAAACGACGCTGTGAAAGAAACTACAGAATCCAGTCGACACCACACTACTTCCAGTACCCCCTACTGTCCAAGGCCGGAAGACAGTTTTACTCCCCAGAACTATCCATGGACCAAGCTACCCCAATTGGACGACATTGACAATGAATATCTTGTCAAGAAGGGTGTCTTTGATCTACCTCCTCCGCGCAACTTGTAAGAAAATCTTAAATGTTCTATCCTCCATCTTCTTTGGGTCTTCGTCTTCACTCTACTCACAGACAAAACAACAGGGATGTCCTCGTTAAGACATACTTTAACCACGTCCACCCTTTTACTCCCGTGATCAACAGAGCTGATTTCATTCGCGGCTATCAAGCCGGCGACTGCTCGTTATTCCTGCTCCGCGTCATTTTAACACCAGCCAGTCTCCATGCGCCAGCAGATGTGCTATCCGCCTGCGGCTTTGCCAGCCGCTCGGCCGCGCAAGAGTCCTTCTTTTTCAAGGCCAAGCTGCTTCACGACTTTGCTGCCGAAGATGACCCGTTGTTGATGCTGCAGGGATCCATCATTTTGTGCATGGTAGTTCTTGACCACCCCACCGACCGGGACTTTGGCTACTGGTTCCACAACGCGATCCGTCTTACCACCAAGCTTGACTTACGCAACACGTGAGTTTCCTCCTCATGGACTGTGACACCTATGACATGTTTTGCAGGTACTAACTGCCTACGAACTCTCCAACAGGTGTATTCGACAAAACAAGCCCCGCAAAGTCGTGAAGTTGTACAGAAGGATCTGGTGGGCTCTCTACGTACGTCCCTCTTCTCGTCACCGTGTTCTGTTCTTCCTGCTTTATGCTTACTATAGCTACGTAGTCTTTAGACATTTTCCACGTCTTTCTCAATACCAGACGCTCGCGACTACTCGAAAACACCTCCGCGATCGAGCCTAGGACGGAAGATGACTCGGAAGCGGAGGATATCTCGGGAGCATCATCCGGCTTGCTATCGGCAGTCACGCCTCAGCAAAAGGCCTTGCCTGTTGTCCACTGCGAGTTGTCTCAAATATGTGCGTGTTGATTCTATTCGATTCTTTCTCTTATTCCTTTTTCTTATCATTTTCAATCTGCAGGTGATACTACAAGCATGACTAACTCTACCTAGTCGGACAGTGTTTCTCCATTGTAAAAAACAAGACACAGCAGGATCCTCGCCAAATGATGCGCCCGCTCGATGCATGGCGCAACTCTCTCGCTGCCAAGATGCACGTGGTTGGTAATACTGGAACTGATGTGTTCTATCTGAATGCACAAGCCATGAGCTATAGGTTTGAGTGCATCTTGTGTCGTCTGATACGACGCTGTTGGCAGCAGTCCCGACATGCGGACTGGAGCGAGTGGGTCAAGCAGCGGCTTCGGTCTGCTATTCTAGAGTTGGATTCGATTGCCATGAGGGTATTGGCGAGTGGTACCCTTCAGGATTTTCCCATACCTTTGTAGGTGCCATTCGTTTTTGCCCATTTTCTCAACTTTCAAACATGCTCTATAAAACGCACCAGTGGAACTAACAATGGTCCTGTCAGCGTAACCACAATAACTATGCTACTCGCTCTACATATCGAGGCGGCCCTCGATCCAGCCGAGACGGACCTCGTCCGTTCCATGGCTCGGATATCCATCAGCCAGGCAATGCTTCTTCTCGCCCAGGGAAAAGAAATACCGGCTCTGAAAAGAGCGCTGCCGGTATTTGAGGAGATTCTTACCAAGAAAAATCTGTACCTGCTTCCGCCCAACATTCTCGGTCAAGTACCTGCACAGTCGCAGTCACAAGGCAACAGCACGGCGGATGCGTACGCTTCGCCGCACACACAGGTCAACGTAATTTCGTCTCAAATGGAGCAGTGTGAGAATAGTCCGCCGTTCGATGTGGATTTCCTAGGTTTTGATTTCTTGGACGGGTGGCAGATTGGGCAACTGGATTTTACTGGTCGATATTGACTTGGGTTTCCCAAGAACGGGCGGCATCGAGGCATATGCATTATCCGGGGCAATGTTAACCGTGTAGGAATCTATTGGCACATGGAGCCTGTCGATTCATCCTTTCACCCTGCAACTTTCCCGTCGTTCAGTTGCAATCATACAATCTGGGCCATTGCAGAAGCCATCTTTTAGACTATGATGAGAAATATATGACTAGGTAGCTCGAGTCCAATTGACCTGGGTCTTCTATCTATATCTATCTATAAGGAATTAAAAGAAATAAGAAAGCAAGAGTAAAAGAAAAGCAACCTATCTATAATATAATATTGAATTCACAATTTGCATACTTTCCATCCATCTCCAAGACTCCCACGCCGGCGCCGCATTGCGTATTACGGAAGGCCAACGATACTGTCGGAACCAGCCTCCTTCTCTGGCGCATTTGGCTCGCCTCCAATCACGACGACGTGCCGACGACGCATCTTCTCCAGCACCTTTGCTGCTTCGGAAGCATACTTACACTTGGAGCGTATCTGCGGACCGTACTTGTGAAAGAGAAACGGGAAAGGCAGGCACCCAAGCACCAGGAACGCAGGAATAGAGCTCGCCCATTGATTTCCGAGATTCTCGTACATTCGGGTGGTAAAAAGCGGAAACGCGGTGCCAAACAAGGACCGAAGCACCGAGTTGGCTGCCATCACAGAAGCAGCATAGACGACATCTGTACGCAGGTGAGCATGTGCATTGTTGCAGAGAATCGCGAAGCAAGGATCAAAACGTACAAGAGTCGATCAGATAGCCCATAAACGAGATAAAGACCATGACAAGTCCACACGAGAAAAACATGGCACCGATAATGGGCACGATCCAGTGCACCGACGGATACGTCGTCCATGCAAACAGGAACAGACCAATCGGAAGGACAATAGAGCCTGCCATGGCCGTACTCAGTCTGGCTTCTGGCTCGACCGCGCATCCCTCTGCCTCGGCCGCCGAGCACAGGCGCACGTAGCGCTTGTTGTCTACGCCGACCGCCAGTGTAGCAAGACAGACGCCAATAGTGACGCCAATAAATGGAAGACCGGCAGTGCCCTGGCTCCAACCTCGAGTAACTTGAAAGACGATGGGAAACCCGGTAAAGAACATGTACAGTGTGCCGTAGACGATAGCGACGTACAGCGACGTCAGCAAAACAATGGGTTCGCAGAATAGAAGGATCCAGGGGCGTGTGAGAGAGATCCAGAGCTCCTGCAAGAGTGTCTTGGGCGGCTGTCCGGCATCGAGCCGGGAGACATGTATGCTTCCTGTCATCCGGAAGAGGGCCTTGGCTCGACATCGCAGAATGAACGGCGCGTATGTTTCGCAGGTGACCAGCATCGTGGCAATCCAGATCACACCGCCCAGTATAGCGATCAAGCCGAGAACCCAGCGCCAGCCCTGGGTCTCGTTAAGAAAACCACCGGCAATAGGCCCTGAAAAAAGGAAGGATGAGAATCAGCAAGTGTACAAAGGCAACAATAGCAAAAATGGTAGCACGGGAGGATATCCACCACCTACCAAGTGCAGGCCCCAGAAAGGGAGTCGCGGCAAACAATCCCGTCGCCAGTCCGCGCTCCGCCTTGCTAAACATATCGATAATGATGCCCCCGGCATTCGTCATCGACGACGATCCAAACGCGCTCGCCAAGAAGCGCAGAAGCAGCAAGGCCGTGATGTTGGGCGCGCCCGCCGCCGCGGCGCTGAAGGCCGTGTACGCCGTGTACGAAATCACAAAGATAGCCCTGCGCCCGTACACCTCCGACAGCGGCGCCCAGAGCAGCGGGCCCACGGCGAAGCCCAGCACGTACAGCGACAGGCCCAGCGTGGCCACCTCGTCGGACACGGCGAAGCGCTGCATGACGCCTGCGATGCCGCTGGAGTACGCCGAGCTGGCAAAGGTCACGGCGAATGTGGACAGCGCTTGGAGAACGGCAATGGCCCATTTTCGCCGCGTGGAAAGATTCATGGCGTCTTGGCGGTCGTTGTGCAGGTAATCGACAATATAAGGGTCATCATCTGTGCCGTTGCCGGGGTAAGTCTGGTTGCAGACCTCGTCGTCGAGGCGCGTGGGGAGGAGAAGAGATTGGATCCAGGAGGAGTGCTTGGCTCGCTGAGGGACGTCGTCGCCGGAGACAGCGGGCTTGGGAAGGACGGCCATGATAGGAACGACAGGAGGGACAGGAAGGCCTGTGTCGAGATTCAAGATGCGGACGGAGGAAAATTAACGAGTTTTCGTGCTTGGCCATCTCGAACTCGCGGTGTGCTCGCGGTTTATATAATTCATCGCGGAAGTTTGACTTCGGAGTTTCAGTGTGGTAATATTGGCGAGAAACAAAAGCCCGCGGCATTATCTACGGAATTATAATATTAGCCCGGGTTTTTCCACTTGTGCAGAGTCGTGGAAGCTATCGGCGGATGATCCTTTCTTGTCTCGGCCTGTGCTCTCGGCAGTATCTTCAAAAATGACTTCTTTGCTCTTGTCTCTCCATGTGTACGAGAGAGTGGTATATGGAGGGGCTGCCATGGTTGGGAGGAATGAGCTCCAAGTCACCATTTGGTGAGCGCTTTAGGAGACGCATAGTGACACTCTCAAAATCGCCTAGAGCAAGGAGTGTCGGACGATTTTGACAACGATGGAAGCGGATTCACCATGACACTGGACGCATCGAGCAGGCTACAAAGCGGTGCCCGAAAGTGATGGAGAGGTTAACTCGGTCGCATAATCCCGTGAGGGCGGGGCTTAGCGACAAGAACGCGAGCCTCGATTATGAAAAGACGTTTCCAACTAATTTCTGAACAAAAAGTTATGATTATTATCGAATAATAAACATAATTTTGAGGTAATTAATATTACGGCAGTGATTCTTTAGGTGTGACGTGGTCGGTGGCACCTATCTTGTAAGTGCGCTTTTCCAAGTCCCACTGTAAGCCCTACTCATGGCCATCAATTTCATGGACTACATTCGGCGCCGCAAGTTCATGCACCAGTGCTGGTCCCAATTCTTGTCCGCTCCAACTAGATAACTCCTCCGGCGGCGCTGCAGCACTGCCGGATGGCGCTGTAGTGGCTTCAAGCTCTGGTTTCTCATGGTTCACCGGTGTGGACGAAACCAAATACTGTTTTCTACGCCGTCTTCTACGGAGGAACATGAAGCCAAAGAGTGCTGGGACGAGAAGAAAAACGGAGGGGATCACTGTACCGATGGCGATCTTCCCCGTTGTCGAGAGGGACGAGGATGGAGGAGGAGGCGGAAGATCTGTCGCTCGATGGTTCAATTGGAACAGTGGCGCGAATACTTTAAAGTCCGGTAGAGCTGAGAAGGTAGTCGTGAATGTTGTTGTAAGTCCAGGTTCGTTAAGAGTGTGCGACGACGTCGTCGTTGACCCATGGATAACAGTGAATGACATCTCTGTAACTGAAGTCGGTGAAGCAGATTGGATAGTTTTGCCCAAACTGTTCGTCATCGTTTCTAAAACCAAGATGGACGCCGGGCTCACGGAGCAGCTTGTCACTTCGACTTCATTTCCCACGAAAGTATTGAAGCATGTTTGGTTCGCGCCTAACGACGAGCAAGACCAGCCTCCCCTGAAACAAGTTTAGTTGGGGACTGCAGTAATCACAGTTGCTGGAGCGAAGAGATATGCCATACGCTGGACAGCAACCAATTGCTGTTTCCCCTGGAGCAACGCCGAACTCAAATGCAAAGTTAGAAGCGGACGTTCGCGGAGCATCTGCACTATTATCGAAAAATGTCGCTGAACAAGCGGGTTCATATCCTAATGGACATACCAGCCCTGGTGAATACAGTCCTCGATTTCTAGGCCGACTGATGAGTGTGGCACTTGGCCCAAAGGATTGCGTCACAAGAGGCCAGCAGGAAAAGTCATCATCGAGAGGGTCCAACCTGGTGCTGTTGCCTTCGTTGACACCAGTTTTGACGGTTTGACACAGTTTGGCTTGATAGGCGGAGGAAACCTTGGATGAACCTGAAGGATCGATAGTCAAGCCCACACACGAAGCAGGTTGAGTGAAAACGGATACCAGCGGTCCAAGCGAGGTATCTGCTGCACCTGTGGTAGTAGTAACGGTACCGGTAGTCTTTGTTGCGTCCGTCATGCTTCAACTGCAATTAATGTAATAAAGCACAATAAACGTGTGTGTGTGTGGGTAGGAAGAAAGAAATGGAAACAGATGTAAGAGCGCCACAGCTGTGATTCCCCGCATTGATGAGGGTAGCTTTTGAAACGTTTGAGGCTTGAATCCTTTAGCGGATATCCTCCCAAAACTCATCTTCCTCCAGAGATCCGCCAGAAGCGAACACTTTCATCATTCAATCTCTGTGGCGATGTCGAACCTGTAGTCCGTGAACCAATTATCTTGCTACAGCTTCACCAGACAGTTCACCGACTAAGTGAAGCAGAACTGCGTATGGCATGAGCAAAAGAAAGTGGCTGTGTGTGCGAGCCGTTGCGACTGTTGGACTCCATTATGCAGAAATGATCGAGATAGCACTGCCTCGGGAAGGATGCAGTAATTTGCCATATTCCCAAAGGATGTTTGCGCATCTCAACGATCAAGATAGAGTAAAGCTGAGATTTTTTGACCGCGTATGGTCGTCACATATAACCTGCCCGCACAGCGTCGGTGTGGATATTGTCAATGGCTTGGTTGCTTTGCGTCTTAAATCCTTCGAGGCTGGCGCCAAGATCTGGCGGCGCCTTGCGCCTTGCCAGGGGTTTTGTCCTTGAACGGCGGCGCATCCCTTCCACAGCACTTCCATCTCGTTTGGCTACCTGACCACGTCGGTCAAATACAAATTGCTTCTTGAAGCTGTTTCCTTTAGTGGGCTCGCTTGTTCTGTCCTCTTTCCTGGCAGTTGCAGGCGAAGCTCGCTTTTAAGGTCTGCTTCATCCAGCAAGCTGTGCGGACAAGATGTAATTGGGAAAGCAAAGGGCCAGAGGCTACTGATATGTTTAATTCAGAGCGAACGGTATGTGAGCGGAAATTCAACAATTGTCGACATTGAAAATTGGGAAGGGAGACGATGAAAGAACAAGCACCTCTCATTTCTTCATAGACACGTGTGATAAGATGTTCATCGTTGTGCCGAAGTATTGTCAGAGCTGCTCTGCAGCCACTACCACTATATTAATTTTTCGTCTAACCCAGATGAGGTAAGAACTGGCTATATAGAATTATCAACAGATCTTGCGGTTGCTGGGACTGGAGATGACATTCAGCCTTTAGCCTCAGAGCTGGAACCGTGACAGCAATCAAGGAAAATGACTTTCATCCTTAGGTACACAATGTTTTCAGCCTGAATCGAGTGGCATCGAATGCGCGATTATGGCTTCGGTTTGTGACTCGAGGTGTTCTTTCGATTGTGTATTCGGGTCGGCTGAGAAGGCGAATCACTGGACCATTCATGGCACCCGCACGTTTATAAACTTGTCCACTGCCTGTAAACCTTTGTGTGGAGTACCAACCGTTCAAACTCCATGATGCATTATTTGGCAATTTCAGTAGTGGAACATAATTACAATCTTACAATGGTGGCTCCTTCGTTCTTCGTTTCGACGAAGATGACTTCAGTCACACTTTTACCGAACTCAATCGCACTGATGAGCCCCCCAAGCTCCCAGCTCTTCGTAAATCCGCGGGTTCTGGTTGTAGTTCTCATCGCATTCTGCGCGAAGCAATCTTCGAGACGATCTATGACACCGATTTTACGGTTTTCCAAGCTGTCTATTTTCGCCTGATCTATATGATGACTATTGTGCTTACGCTACCGTGACGCTGGGGATTAAGCAATGCGAACGCCCCTACGACTATTAAAGCTCTATTAAGTGAACGTAATGGCTGACATGTGTTGCGCTTGGAATTCAAGACACAAAGCAGTAGCGGTGGGAAGATTTAGAGCTCCCAGCTCGATGAGATCAAATTCCAAAAGAAGGTATAGTAAGCTCCTAGGGGTCTGTTCAGTTCTGACTTGTGATTGTGCAGGATTCATATCAACAAGCTCATTTGCGTTGCCAGAGTGAGCGCATGTCAGACTTCCTTTGTTGTTACCAGGGCTGGTCACTTGGATGAGCCCATATGCAGGTTGAGCTCGGTCCAAGAATTTGGTTCAGCCTTCCAATTCATCGGAATGACTCTCGCATCGATGTTCTCAAGTGCCTGAAGAGCAATGACCTACCTTCCTTTCTGATTGCAATATGCACTATACCCTTTTCAAATATGTCAAGGCTTTGGCGGATCTTGAAAAACAAGAAGCATGTCGGCTGTCCCCTCCTGATTAGGTGAGAGTTCCGTATTGACGGTCCAACAAAGGTGCGGTGAGTACGATTGTGCCGCTTCAAAAACGGTAAAGCTGTCCGAACGTTTACACTTCCTGCAGACTCCGGATTCTGGCCAATTTTCCGTATCAGGACACTCACGTCGCTTGTACTTTCCAAACATGGTTTGAGTGTACTTGGCATACGTTCTCCGGAGACGATGATCCATTGTGTTCTTCATGCTTTCATGGATATCCGCAGTGAAGGCTGCAGGTAATCGGATCGAATCTAATGATGTATCAGGAGGATTCTTCCCTTGCACTCCCAAGGATAGCCAGAGGATTGCCTAGCAATACTTAATAATTTTCGGCTGGACTTCCTGTAAATAAGGTCATTGCCTGAACGCGGAGCGATAGACAAGAGCTCAATATCGCAGGCGGGCCAGGACGGCATATAGTGGCCTGGAGCTCGCCGGATATGCATCATCCATGACTGTTGCAGTTCCTTGTTTCTTCAAGAAATGAGCATATTACAGACAGAGAATAGCTCGTTCTGCTAGCTTTAAGATACAGGTCCGCTTGACCGGAGTGCCGTGTCTGAAAATCATTGGACAGATCCGGTATGAATGACATCAAATCACTAAGAATGTCCTTTGTGTAAATCTGAATTTGAGATTGTTGTATCATATAAGGTATGCTGATCCGCGGATGCATTCCTTCCGTGCATTTGAGAACGATATCAGGCCCACACTCGTAGCTGAGAAGGAATAGAAGGCAAAGATCTGCACAATGACACTAACGAAGCATGCGGCGAGCTTGATTGCTGAGGTCATATCCCGTTGCTGGACGATATGAAAGTTAACGCAGTGCATGATATGCTTTCGGTGTGTTGATTGACAAGACGAACAGCATTGTTTCAATGCTATCCCCAGAATCATGCATGAAAAGGCGGAAGAGTGGAACGTCAAGAGCAAGTAGAAGTACTTACGCATGGACCTTCTACATTTGGACACGCACATGTCAACTCCACCTATAAGAACCATGTTCTTACTTCAGTCACTTAATGACCATCCTACTTTTAGATTAGGTACGGCGCAGATAAGATGTTAGGCCCTTCTCTTTCAAGCGAAAAACCAGGAACCGGACGGAAGTTCGCATGCAGTTGTATTCTACCTACGTCGTTCGCGAGACTGAGTAGTGGAAGATGGCCGAAAGCTGCAGCGGTCCCCTGAAAATCTCATGACGTGAGCACGATACGCATCTTGGACACTCCAACTACAATTTCAGGAGCAATGATATGTCAAGTGCTATTCAAGGGTCCACGTACATTTTCTAAGCCATCATGTTCGTAGACCTTGCTTTCAGCACTTATGACAAGGCTTCTGCCGATAATCATGGCATGAACTTTGCAAAGCGTGTATGCATAGCCTGCGGAGTGTGACGATCTCTACAAGAGCAGCGAAAGTTACGGCGTGGCTGGGAGAATGAAACTGGTGCGACTTGAAGACGATATGGATTCAGAAACTCAATTGCACGATGACTGAAGCCATAAATATTTGTTTGAACGGATCGCTCGCTTCCGCTGCCAATTATCTTGGGTTACCAAGAAACTTGTGGCTTATGTAGTGCATTGAAGCCACCGGGTCAACGTCGGCCAAGGGACTGAACCCTTGGGTCTTGGTGGCTTTATTGCCTGTGCATAGAGGTTCTATGCCGATCGCATTTCTTTGGGTGCACAGTAAGTGCATTGGTCAGTTGTGGGTGCGAACTTCCCGATGATGGCCTTGATTTGGCTGGCTTGGCTAAAATGGCTTACTGCCCATGAATGACTGCGAGTCTTGGAAAGGGTTGACAGCAAGGCATGATCCGTGACTTAAATCCTGAATATCAGCCTGGAAAAGGACAAAAGCTTCCATGAGCCAATGGTTTCAAGCGTTTTCATGAGGCTGTATCTTCTCGTTGAGCGTAAGAGAACGCGAGGCTTTGCATTTAAGCGAGATTAGCGTAAGATGACTAGGGGAATAGAGGTTTAGTTGCAGTATTTTAGGCGGAAGAGTGCTTGGCCGTGCAAGGAATACCGCGTTACATGTCAACACTAGCGAACCCCAACAGGATAGGGTTGGGTCGACAACAACGGCTGTCATTCGAAGGGCAAAATTCGACATGGTATTGAAAGCCAAGGGCACGAACGCCTTTGAAATGAGACTCGTGTCAGACCATGTACTTTGGGTCTACTCGTACGATTTTCAAATGTGAACAGGAAACTTTCACGATTGCCCAGCAGTCGTATATTATAGAGCAACTGTACCGAAGCATCGTACTTCGGTTGAGTTGTGTAAAAGAGGTCGTAGCAAATGCGCGGCCCTGATCATTCTAATTTCGCTAGGCAATGCGAATTTTTATCCTGGTCATTCTGGAAACGACGACTTTTTCGTATGTGGTTTAGTAGCAACGGCCGGATCGGGACGTCATAGTGCACGATCGACAGACTTGGATTCGGCATTGCTTTGTTTTAGTTCGTCATGATTACGGAAACGATGGTGGTACATTGATGTAAACCTATTACCTTAGGTGTTGGGACTTTTGGATGAGAGATACTCCGTTGCTCAGAAGCCACAAGCTCCTATTGCGTATGTGTGCTTTCACCATTAGAGATGATGAGACTGAAGGACAGCCGGGAACTACGGTAGATTACGCAAAGCCCCAGTAAACGCGGCTAATGCCGTCCTCGCCGACCATGTTTTTTCGATTAGCTTCCAAATTCACATTATACATGGATCTGAGGGGGAAAAGGTCGCAAAAGCAGAATAAGTGAAACAAATTCCACCCGCTAGAGCCTCTAAATCCGTAATCCTTCTAAAGCTAACTCATTACTGATAGAGATAACACCTGGGTGGATATCCTTTATATCAGAGCAAAGTCCAATGCTGTCCAACGGGCTGTCGGGTACGCTCATCCGGAATACTAATCCCTTTCTCTTCTTATTTTGAAGATATTTGTCTTCTCTAGATGTGAGCTTAAGGGCTGCTGAGGCACCCATTCTTTTGTAATATCAAGCAAGCGGCACTCTAATCAAGTCCACTGAAATGGCTTCTCCCACCCTCCGATCCTCAGATCTTGGACCGCCGTCAAGTATACGCTCTGGAACCGTATACCTCATAACATCCGATGGCAAGATACTCAATCTTCCAATTCCATCTGACAGTCGTCATGATCCCTTGAATTGGAATACCCGTAAACGCGTGTTGGCATTTTTGTCGATTGCATTGAATTCCTGGATTGGAGTGCTACTTCCTCAGGGCGCTGGCCTGGAAGTAAAGGGACTCGAAATGAGTTTTGCTAATACTGTGAGTCTCTTTTAGTGCATTCAATCTTGATTCTTTCTTGTCATGATAATATGCTGACATAACATGTACTTAGGTTATGAAACCCTTCGGTATCGACACTCTGATCTCAGGACCAACCTTTTTCATGGGTATTGGAGCCTTCGTCTGGATCCCAATGACGCTTTGGCTGGGCCGACGTCCTGTCTTTGTCGCCAGTTCTGCCTTGATGTTTCTGGCAACGGTTATGGCTGCATTTGCGACAAGTTATGACGTTCTCTTAACCGCTCTTTGTCTTATAGGGCTGGCAGAAGGGTTTTCCTTAAGTGCGGTACGCTAAAAAGCTTCAATGCATCCGCACACTAGCTGGGCGCGTCAGCTTGGCAAGCATACTGACAATCGGAAACAGGCGTTACTCATCATCATCGATTTGACTTTCATCCACCAAAGGCCAAATGCAATTGCTTTACTTTGGTCCACCATTGGCTTCCTTGGCACATCATCCCTCGTTACAGTTCCGTTCCTTACCAACAACGGAGTAGAGTGGCATGGCTTCTACAGATTTTGGGCTTTCCCTACTGCCGTCTCGGTCATCATGGTGTTTCTCTTCTTTCCCGAAACATTTTACAAGCGCCCTGCCATTGCATTCGACGGTCGTCTTTTCGTGCAGAGCCCCGAGGAAGACTTGATTATTTACGAGGATCCCAAGACAGACATTGCCGAGAAGATACTTCCCATAGATCCACAGCGCTCTTGGGCGCGCAGATTCTTCGAACTCTTCACACTTCCACGAGCGACTGCAGGGCGTTGGAGGGCTACAGTGCGATGCTACGTACAGGTCCTATTTTGTTTTGTCAATCCATTGATCTTTTGGGTCGCTCTGCTCAATGCCACGAGTTTTGCGGGGATGATTTTCATAGGCGAAACATATGATGAGGTCCTTAGCAACCCACCTTACCAGCTGTCCAACCGCGTTGTCATCTTTATCAATGTGTGCTCTGGAACCGGGGCTCTTTTCTCGGGCCTGGCACAAGGTCCGTTTATGACGCGGCTGTTGAAGTCCCTTTTAATGCGAAACAAGGGCGTCCGCGAAGCTGAGCACTACCTGATCATGTTCATCCTGCCTGTGCTGGCCGGTGCTGGTAGTACTTTGCTGTATGGTCTCACAGTCCAATTGCGCTGGCACTATTCGCTCGCATATCTTGCCTATGGTCTTAATGGGTTTAATTTTGCGGGATTGTCTATTGCCAACACGCTTTGGGTCACTGAAGCTTTTCCTCCTTGGGCAGCGCCGGCCCTGGTTGTTGTTGGCGGTGGTAGCTACGTACTCAGTTTTTCTATGAGCTTTGTGCTTCGGCCGTGGATCCATTCCCAAGGCATGTTGAAGGTCGGCGTAGAGACTGCTGCGCTGCAGCTAGCAATGGGTCTCATTGCTGTTCCCTTCGCTTTCTGGGGAAAGGGCGCCAGACAGTACATTCATGGACGATGGGGCGAAGGAAGGGATGGCGCTCTACGGCCACAGTAAGGCTATCAGATCCTTATGATAGAATTCTTTTGTTTTTCCTTAAAACCTTCCTTTTTTTTTCTCTTTAGATCTGGACTGTTGGTGACATGTAACTTTGCTTGGTATCGTGCTGGCAACAACCGAGTGAGTTCCGCACTGAGCTGATGCATCGCTCAAGGTTAGATGTAGAGGACCGGTTTCAGTCATTGTTTGACCAAGGTACGAGTCGGCCCGTATTTTAAGTCAAATTGGTGCGATTGGGAATTGTGGGAGCATCCGTGCGCGTCGCTGCATATCTTACATTGCGCATATTAGAGTATTGCATAAACCCGTCATTGGTGAGCAACCGGTGGCCCAAGCTCTACCTAAGGTACCTTAGGTAAGGTACCTTGGTGATTGAAGAGCCATAAGAAATCTCAAGATAATCTAGAGCTTCACAAACACCCTCTTCCCTTGGCGACCTATGCTTAGGGCCACGCGTGATCATGGCAGATATAGCGAGCATCTTACTTTCTTTTCCTCCAGACCATTACGCCACCGAGTCTCCATCGAACTCTGTTTATGATCGCGACATTCGAGAATATGTGAAGCAATTAAACATAATTCCTGGTAGTGCCCTAGTGAAAGCTGGTGAGCTATCAAACTTGACAGATGTAGGCTCGAAGAGAATAGCGTAGCCCATTGGCAGATGAATGACATCAAGCAGATTCTCGATCCATCAAGAAACAGTATCGCCTATCTCTATACCATCCTATCGCAGCTACAAAACATCTCTCCGGCAACATCCAAAGCAATTCCGGACGAAATATGGAGTACTCTCTCCATCTTTTGCACCTCCTTTGATCCAGTCCAAGTACGATACGTTGGTCATGAATTTTGCAGGCTCCTCGAAACACTTGACAAAATCGCTAGAACTTACAATGCTGTAAGGCTGGGCAAATTTCTTTTTGGATTGACCAACTCACTCGGAACACAGGCTCCTGTACCTGTACAGCTCATATGTGCAGCAATGCTACGCCTTGATCCATCCTGCGCCACCTTCACTTCCACACATCTCTTATACATCCAGTTATGTGCCGACGCACGTGCCTTGCGCGAAGCTCTACCCATTCTCGACAAGCCGATACTGAGCTTTCCGGCCCGATCGATCAAATCCATAGAAGAGCAAACACCATGCGCGGAGCACTTAACCAGTAGCGGCTACATTACAGAAAGTTCGGGTTTCTCTTCGGTGATCACAAGAGATGCTGTACATGAATACTACATATTGGGTGCGATGATTTATATCGCGTTGCAGAAATGGAGAGATGCGCTCACGTTCTTGGAACATGTCATGGTGACTCCAACGCAGAACGTGGCGACAGGTCCAATGGTCGAGGCGTACCGGAAATGGACACTCGTTGCCTTATTAGTCGAGGGAAAGGTATAGTTCGCATTTCCAGATATTCTGCTGTTCGATGATCAATCGTCGATGGTCTTGATGAATTTCTATTTTTTGCGTTGCTAAATGATGACTCTATCTAGGCTCCTACCTTTCCAAAGGGTGTCAGCAACGAAGTAATGAGAAAGATCAAATCGACTTCCAAGGCCTACGAGGCCCTTAGCGACATCTACAAAATGGGAAATTTGACAAGATTACGAGCAGAGGCGGAAGCGGGTCACGGTCTTTGGCAAGACGATGGCAACACTGGACTTGTTCGTCAAGTGCTCCAACATTTTACTGAAATGCAAGTGGTCAGCCTCAGCAAGACCTATGTTGCCCTGCCGCTTGGATACATTGCTCTACAGCTTGGCGAGAGTGCACAAACTGCTGAAGCGTACCTGGGCTCTCTTGTTGCATCCGGTCAACTGAATGCCAGTCTCGAGCAGCCACACACGAGCGCATCACCCATCCTTCGTTTCTATCCAGATCGATCAACTGGACCTCTGGCTCGATCCGAAGAGCGATTGCACGCGGATCTGATTGCGCAAAAACAGCGCATCATCGAACTTGCTGAACATGTCAAGGATGTAGACGCACGACTCAGTCTAAGCAAGGAGTATGTGGATATAACGAAGGCGAAGAGGGACAAGAAGGAGCAGACAGGAGAGGGTGGAGGGGCGGAACTTGATTGGGAAGTTCCAGGAGAAGATGAGGACATGATGGGAGATCTGAGATAGACTTGCAACTTCATGAATGATGATTGATATGGATGGCGGCGTGAACTGGGTTCGTAGCGGTCACGATAGCATGACAGTTTCGGCATTAGTGGCGTCCGGAGATTTCTCGGTAGCCATTTGCAAAGACGATGAGAGGTAGCATGATTTCAGAAATGATTTTAGAAATGATTGCAGCGACAACACTAGAGTGGGGCAATAGATGCAGAACATCATTCGTAGGCAGTGCATCTGCGAATTTGATTTGTGTTCTGAGAGATGAAATAAAAGATAATGAAATAAAATCATCAGGACTGTGGTCGAATACAAATTTTCTGCATCCCAGATCCCAGAAGTTGCCTCAAGACCCTAGGACAGATTGGATGGCAAGCCTGAACCGCGGGTATCGTGATACCCGTCTGGGGAAGATCTCAAGGAAAATATTCAGGAACGGGCCGGAAGCTCGGCCGACTTGAAGACCAGAAAGGAAAAAAAGGGATTAAGCTCTCAGCATTCGTATTCACGGCACGCTGCCGTCTCGTCTGGGAATGCGTGTCCCGGAAGGGAAATGATGCTCAGCCCAAGGAGCGCTGACAAGGCAGAGGGAACAGCTGGCCATCAGGCTGTGTATGCATGCAGCGTGTCAGTCAGGTACTGTAGGTGCGGAATGGCGTATCCATGGCCAGTTGGTCGTGATGCTCACCCACGGTGTTGGAGCTGGGGCGGATTCCATCAATGCAAGTCAAGCAAAAGCAACACGACCGAGTGGCGTTTTCCGAGAAACGGGCCATCAGGGCCGTGGCTGCGCCAGACATGTGGGAGCCATGCGCACGGCAACTAAGGGGAGATGGTCAGTGGATTTTCGTAGATTTTGTACATTTAGCAGGTTTAGTAGGTTTAGCAGAAAGGCTGAGAGTTGAGTTGAGTCGAGTTGAGTCGAGTTGGAGTCAATTCGAGTTGATTTGCAGGCGTCTCCGATCTCTCTGCTCTCCGACGTGGATGCAACTCCCTACCGCAATCGAGAGGAAAAACCTTTTACCCACAAGCCTCAGCAATTGCTGCATGTTTCAGGCGCCGAAACTGGTGGCCATCGCCAATCGCTGGGCTGGAGGCTATCGTCAGCCTTCTCGTCGCTTTTCTTCTCTCTCCTCTCGCTCTGCCGGCTTTATAGGAATTGCATCCCTCTGGCCTGCGTGCACCCCACTGGCCCCATCTTCGATCCTGACTCGCGCCGAAACGCTGTCTCTTCTTGCATTGCGTCTGGCATTAGGTGCTTAGTTCAGTGCTCGCCTTGCATCCGGATCCCCTCTGACGCCCTTTCTCGTTCGCTCTCACCGACATCAGCCGGCATGTGCCAATAGTACGACTGTGCCAGATTCCTTCCGTCGTCCTCAATGTTCCACTCCACTGCGGGCTCCTCCAACCACGTCTCGCGTTCCCGGAAGAAGCCCCATTCGCGATCCAATTCCATCTCCTCCTCGACTGCCACTGCCGTCAAGCGCACTTCTTCACTGAACTCTGCTGGCACCACCACTTCTCGTCCCACGACTGCGCCATATGGTGCCAGTGCTGCTGCTGCTGCTGCTGCTGCTGGTGCTGGTGGTCCTGTCGAGCCACCGCCCGCTGGCACCTCTAGGCGTCGTTCAAGCCTCGCTCACGTCGCACAAGAGAACCCGGCACCGCTTCGAGAAGGACTGGGTAACCTAAATCGGTGGTCCCAGTCGACCGCTTCCAGTCTCTCGTCCCAGGGCCATCGCCGATTGAGCAGCTTTTCCAAGAGGTTGAGCGGGAGTGCGAACAACAATGCACACAACAACGCAAATTCCTCACCCTCATCCCCGAGACGCCTGCAAAAACGAAATCGCTCCCCCCCGAGTCCTCGCAAGAGGCAAGCTTCCTCTCCCACTCCCGCCGTGCCTTCATTGCCCCTAAACGCCTTACCGCCAATTGTCACCCTTCCGTCCCTCTCGCAGGCCGTTGCCGACGCACATACCCTCTCTGCTGCAGCATCCCGCACGCCATCTACTGCAGGGCCCATCACCCCGACCGCACAATCTTCAACTTCGTTTTCGCTCGACGCCAAATCCCTTTCGACTCCTGACAGCAAAAAGCGACCGCCATTACAGCCTCGAACAAGAACAGCCCCTGAGAAAGACGCAGAGCAACCACGGGTCAAATCGCCACGTCGCATAACAAATTCGACAGGCCCTATACTCTCCACCACCATTCCCGACACCACCAATCGCGCCCGGACACCGACTGGAAAGCGCAAGAACAATCGCGACGAAATAGACACGACGCGTCGACGTGATCGCAGCACCAGCGACGCCTCTCGATTCGATGACCGCAGCGCCAGCAATATTGATCGGGATTCTCAGTCGCGGAATAGCGACCGGCGCGATAGGCGCGCTGACAAGGACAAGAAAGCCATGTTGGCAAAGGCGCTACAAAAGGCGAATACTGCTGTGGTATTGGACAATGCACAGAATTTCGAAGGGGCCATTACGGCTTATAGCGATGCATGCAAGTTGTTACAGAGTGTGATGGAGAGGAGTTCGGGGGAAGAGGATAGAAAGAAGCTGGAGGCCATTGTGAGTCGAAAATTTCCAGGAATTCACCATGAAATGGATTTGAAGGAAATGCTAACCAATGATTCATAGCGACAAACCTATCTGAACCGGATAGATGAATTGCATGCGCTGGAGCCGCAGGATCAAGAGACAGGAGGAAAGACGTTACCGCAAAGGCCCATGAGTGAAGAGTCAATAAGTAGCCAATCACGGAAAACATTTTCATTGAGTTCGGTGACAGATGAGCCTGCTGTCATTGGAACTGCAACCATTACGAGAATAGTGAACGACCCATCCGCAGATGTTGACGCACGGTCACGAACACCGAAACCATCAGAACCGCCACGCTTCCGAGAATCTGCAATCTCGACAGCAATCCGTGATGTAGAGTCATCCTTGCCTAAATCAGTACCCAAATCAGCTTTCTTGGAGTCAAGCTGGGGCATTTCGAGACCACCGATCAAAACGCAGGTTTTGGAGGTCAAGGAATCAATGCTGGATCCTGGAGATAGGACATTGATGCCTCAACCATTATCGCCGCGCTCACCACGTGCAGTGCAGCTGCCATCAGCTCCGACGGAGCTCCCGGCCAGTCCGGTAAGAAAAGAAACGAATTACTCTCGCCCGTCGATAGAAGAACAGCGCCCAGCGGAAAGTCAAGCGGAATCAATGAGCTGGTTGGACACCATCGATGAATCAGACTCTTCCTGCGCATCTTCAGTACATTCGATAGACCCAAGGTTAGGAATCAAGAGGAAACATTTACGGAACCCCAGTGGGCAGTCCCAGGCCGAGTTTGATGCAGCATTTGACGCCGCAGTGGAAGCTGCTTATGACGATGGATTCGAGCCATACGAGGATGACGTATCGGGACCAGTGGGTACAGATTTTGTCATGCAGGCCAGGCGAAATGTAGAACTTGCAAAAGAACGGGTGCGGGAAGCAAAGAGAGAGGAAGTCATACAGGCGGCCAGGGAGAGAGAGCGAAAACGATTGTTGGAAGAAAACAATATCCCTCACGTGAGAGATAGTGTGGCAATACCTTATGGGACTCAAGAAGATGACGAGGAAGAGCGAATGCTGGATGAGATGACAAAGGAATATATGCTGGACGATGGCTTCGACTTTGGGCTTCCGAATAAACCTTCCTTGCCAAGAGAATCAGGCTCAAGTGGATACACGCGAAGCACTTGGGAGAGCTCGGCAGGATCAAGGCGGGCGACAGCTGGTACTTCCTTGACTACCGTTGCTGAAGATCAAGAATCGAGGCGGATGTCTCAACAGATAAAATCAAAACCACCCTCGATTCCACCGCCATTACCAGACACTACTTTTGTCCCCACCAGTGCATCTTCCACGACTTCAGGCATTGGGCTATCACGACCAATCAGCGGTTCTGGTAGCTTTTCAACCAGGAGATTCTCAGGCCAAGCACCGAAACAACTCAAGATTGAGACGAAACCAGTTAGCAATGGCCCTCAATCTGCGAGATTGCAATCGACCAGGGTCGCCGAAGGCCCGTTGCTGACGCCGCGAAATGACTCTCTTCAAGCTCCGAAAACTGCCGCAGCTGCGTTTTTCACCGATCGATCTGAAGATAGCACGCTGAGAGTAACACGGCCAGAGCTCGAGCGCACCCTGACTCCCAATTCACAAGAAGTCCCCCTCTCTCCAACACTGCCTCAGCTATCGAAAACCCAATCCAACGATGGCACTGGCCCATCTCGTTCCGATTCACCATCTTCCACATCTCGTCCAGCTCTTAAGAAAAACCAGTCCTCTCTCTCCCTCTCATCCCGCGGTCGTACCACATCCATCTCCTCTCCGCCATCCGCCACCGGTCTCTCCAGCGCTGACACCACCATCCCCGTCGGCCTCGGCACCAGCCCCAATCTCGCCCTCAACAGCACCGGCACCTTCACCCCCCAATCCACCACCTTCCGCCGCCCAACCACCTCCGCCTCCCAACAACTCCCCACACCCAGTTTCGCCTCCACCTCCCTCACCACCCCAAGCGCAGCCTCCACCTTCCTCCCCTCCTCCACCGACGCCGTCCTCTCCGGGCCCTCCACCGGCGCCATGCGACACCTCCTGCTCACCTCCGACCTCCCACACCCGGAAGACTCCCCCCAATCCCCCCACCCCAACAACCCTATCTCCACCACGGCCAGCACCTCCCTCCCGCTCCCGGGCGCCACCACGGCGCCCCTCCCCCTCGAACCCTGCCCCACCTCCCCCTGCCTCCGCCCCTTCTGGCTGCTCCGCGCCATCTACCAAACCCTCGCGCACCCGCGCGGGGGGTACCTCTCCACCAAGCTCTTCGTGCCCCGCGACGTCTGGGGCGTGCGCGGCGTCAAGGTGCGCGCGCTCGACGACAAGGTCGCCGCGTGCGACCTGCTCACCGCCGCGCTCGAGAAGGTGCGGGTCGGGTGGGAGGGCGTGGGGGGTGGCGGCGGTGGCGGCTTGGGTCTCGTCGGCGGCGGAGTCGACGAGGATGGCGCGACTACTACTGCTGGCGGGATCGGCGAGGTGGAGCGCGTGGCGGAGGAGCTCGCCGCGTTCGAAAGCGTCATGGACTCCGTGCAGGCCGCGCTGGGCAAGAAGCTGGGCGGCGAGGTGGGCGTGCAGGGCGTGGGCGCGCTGTGGCGCGATGCGGATGTGGATGGGAATTTGCTGGCGGGCGCGGATGGCGATGCGGGGAGTATTGCGGCGGGCAGCGTGGGCTCGTCGAGGAAGATGAGCAGTGGCGGGAAGAACTATCTGTCTGGGTGGCGGAAGCTGCGGTCGAAGAACTCGTCGGGCGCGGGGCTCGGCGTGGGCACCATGGGAAGTGCGGTTTCGTCCGTGGCGGGATCGGTGACGTTTCGGGATCGAGAGGCGAGGGACGGCGTGGGCATTACCATGCCGACGCTGCCGATGACGAGTTTGTCGAATCCGCGCTTTGCAAAGAGGAATGTGGCTGCGTTGGATTTTAGTGCGTTTGGTGGGATGGGAAATTATATGGGAAGCTTGGCGCGGCTGTGCGATGCGGTGCAGGTTCTTGGTACGTCTGTTCTTTTGTTTCGCACCTGTGGAATCTCATTTGCGTCTTTCTTGCTTGCCACTAACTTGTTTGGCAGACCAAATCGCTCGCCAAGTGGAAGACCCCGGCCTCAAAAGCTCGTCCTCGGCGTATGTCGGCCTCGAACTTAGTTCCAAACACGCAGCGGAATTCTTTGGCTTCTACATCTGTCGGTTTGTGCTTGCAGATGTAGGGCTTTTGCTGGACAAATTCATCAAAAGGGGGAGTGAGTGGGTGCTCGTATGACGAAATCTTACAGCACGGTACAG
This sequence comes from Astrothelium macrocarpum, assembly GCA_021030915.1. NCBI lineage: Eukaryota > Fungi > Ascomycota > Dothideomycetes > Trypetheliales > Trypetheliaceae > Astrothelium > Astrothelium macrocarpum. The sequence goes on along the minus strand of JAGEMR010000168.1, from coordinate 28,128 downwards.
CACATTAAAAAAAGGTGGAGAACCCCTTTTACACAGATGTTTGAAACATCTAGCGCACCTTGGGAAATGGGCCACCGTCTTGAACATGGAGGGAAAACAACATAAGAGGTCCCCCATGATATGATATCGACGTTTATCTGAATACCATCATCGGCTCGTCTCGGCTGTCCATCCCATTCGAACCACGTCGTGGAAACAAATCCATTTACTCGCAGAACAGCCGCTATCTCAATACAATCTCATACGCCATCTATCCGTCATTACCAAAAAAGGCCGTCATCGTCGAGATATTCTTGCTACGAGCAGGCGTTGATAGCTCGAATTGCTAGTAGTTTTGCACACAACGAGGCACCTTGCGTCTGCCTATCAACTGATTATCTTGGATACTACCCCGGTCTCTCGCTTTCTTGCGTTCAGCGACATTTCCATTAGCCCCTATCTTTTGTCATCTTTATTTATCTATTGTTTTTTATTACCTCCCCAAGGGGGAATTTTGTCGTTAGACTTATTGTGGAGCGACTTCGTAGTCTGGAAGATGATGTCATTGCCGTGCATTTAGGGCATTGCGAGCGTGAAGAAGATACTGCGAAGTTGTAAGAGACCGACACAAGTCTTTGCTTTGTTTGTGAGCGTTGGTTGTACGAGAGAGGCATGGCCCTTGGAGTTGATGGATAGAGAATGTGCAACGTGGTTGGGCATGAAGCATTGATGTGCAAGGATAGCAATAGGTAGTTGCATTTCTATCACAAAAGAGACTCCTTTGAGAGACCCAGCATAAATTTTGCAGGTGCCTATCATAGGCCATCTTGTTTGCGTTTCCAAGTATACATAATCATCAGGGTTGCTGACAAAACCTCCACTTTACACCAGCCGTCAGAGTTAGCCCGCAATGTGGCAAAGACGGTGCTGTGCCACGAATTTAGGTTCTCACTCTTTGCCAGAAGATCAACCATGGCATATCAACCGGCTTTCCGTCGAGTCATGTTTTCTCGGACTTTGCGCCGTGCGTTCTCTTCTACGCCAGTAGCCTTTCTAAGACGCGAATACGTAGCACGTTTGTTTAGGTCTTCGCAATATTACTAACCACGCATCATGGCCGGCATCCTTCTCACAAGCTCACTAGGATTGATCCTTGTGGTGTTGTTCTACAAGACTCTAAAATGGAGACAAAACTATCGGATTGCGATGAAAACGGGGTTTCCAGTATACTATTCTCCGTAAGCATGTCGAAACGATGACCAGAGTAAAGCTGAAACTCACTTTCATAGGGTACACATCTCTGATCTTTGGTGGTTGTTACTATCTCCTTTGCTTGTTCCTGTTCTTCAGCTTCTTCCGCAGTCTTGGACAAGTCCGTGGCTCTTGTAAGAGATTCGATGCCTTGCTTCCACGCCCTACTAATGACTTAGACTTGCGCAACTCTTCTCACTCTGGAAAAACGGGCACAAGCCCTTTACCGAAGCTAACGCCGACAATGTCATACTAGCTACCCCAAATGGAAACATATTGTGGTCCGCCGATAATGCTGTGATTCATCAGCTCTTCACTCTTCAGCCGAAAATAGAAACGCCAGTAGAGCTTCTCAAGTTCATGAATGTTTGGGGACCGAACATTCTTTCCGTCGACGGAGACGAATGGAAGGCACATCGCAAGGCTGTAACTACGGGCTTTGGTGGCTCCACGAATACCCTTGTCTGGGAGGAGTCTCAACATCAGACTGAAACGCTTGCTATTCACTGGCTTCAAGATGAAAATTCTATTATCCCAAACATCCGATATTGGACTTCTAAGCTGGCTCTTCACGTCATTTCGAGCAGGTTCTTCAATAAGAGATTGGAGTGGAGCGACATAGGAACTGCGAAAGATTTGCCCCCTGGTCATCAATGGCCGTTCGATAAAGCTTTATTCACGATAATTAGCAGGTTAGGAGTCGTCTTTATGATACCGAGGCTGCTGCTTGGTAAACTGCCTGGTAAAACTTCGCACGAAGCATACATGGCTTTTACTGAGATGACTAAATATTTGGAAGAGCTGCAGGAGGGTGCCAGTGATGATCTCAAAAAGCTGGCAAATAAACGAGATAAAACCATGTTGGGTGATTATAACCTGCCTTTGTTCGTATTACGATGTATTAATCAGGACTAGAGACTATTGTCATGTCAGCGGCTGATCCGGAAATCACTGGCAAGCGGCCACTGTCAAAAGAAAACGTTACGTCAAATATATTTGTCACCCTACTTGCTGGGCATGAGACTACTGGGGGTACTTTAGGCTTTGCCTGTGTCCTTTTAGCCATCTATCCGGAGTATCAGAAACGCATACAAGAACAGTTGGACGAACATTTTGGTGACAGACCAAAACGCGAGTGGACTGCTGAGAAAGATTTCCTCCCCCTTCAGAGAGGGTATGTTGGCGCAGTGCAAAAGGAAGTGCTCTACCTCTACAACCCTGCCTCCTTCATCATGCGTAAAGTATTTGCACCTGTCAGTCTTGTAGACTCCCACGGTAAATCCCATGAACTACCCTCGAATACTCTGGCTTTGACCAACAACGCAGCTGCAGCTCGTAACCTTGGGATCTGGAAGAGGCCTCAGGTGTCGGCCGAGAGAAGAGCAGCACTCTCTGACTCCCCGGCACTTTACTTCAATCCTGACAGGTGGCTAGGCACTGACGACAAGCCCGACGAAGTTGGGGAGGACGATGGGGAGATCCCAACTTGGTCTGCATTCGGCGCTGGTGGGAGAGCCTGCCCTGGCCGAGCTTTTGCACAAATCGAGATGACGTCGGTGATGGCAACCCTGTTCAAGGATTACAGCTTGGAGCTGGTTGTTGACGAAGCAGAGTTGAAAAAGCATGGAGGCAACAATCAGCTTGCGTGGGAAGCCACAAGAGACAATAGCATCAAGATGCTCTATGATGACATCAAAGCCAATGTCAGTATTGGGCTTGGTAAAGATCTCCCAGTCCGCGTTACAAAAAGGGCTAAATAGAGGAGAGATTTGGGAATTGAATGATCCGGATTTCTCTATTCTGATGTTGGGCTCGCTTTCATAGGATTCGACAATCCGGATTGCGTACGGATAGCTCTTGTAATCGTTGCGCTGGCTGTCCAAGGAAAATATCTCTCATTTGGGCTTGTTTCGGAGCTCAGCGGGTAAGTACCGATAGATCTTACCATATTCGTACTAGCGTATAGCAAATATAGTACCCTCTTCAATTCTCAATTGAACCTAGCCCCTACAACTCATTTCGCTTTGGTTTCACATTGAATGAGGGTCGATTTAGGCTGGCTCAGGATGGATTGAGGCTGGCTCAAAGTCTCGTGGCTGGCTCAGAGTCCCTCATGGCTGGCTCAAGAGTGGCGCGGACTTGCACTACCGCAGCTTAGGGTAAGTCGGCTGGTAAAGAAGTGGCCCCCCGAAGCTGCCCGGCTTCCAAACACAAAGAACCCCCCCAAATGTACGCCAAACTTTCACATAGTAATTTGAATTCGCAGAAAACAGCTTAAGGTTTAGTGCCAAGAAAGATATCATTTGCGATTTAAAGTTTATGTAAGATTTGGTGTGAAATATGATAGAAATTCTGTATGAGGAGTTGCGATGATTTTTCCGCGAGGTTTTCTCTCAAAAATTTAAAGCTGGGTGGCGATTTTCCATACAAAAAGATGTCTGTAATAGGAGAAAGGCCGTTTCTAAAACTGTCGACTTTGCATGGGCCCTACTAAGGTACGAGATAGGAAATGGGACCGAGCTCACCTTGTCCGTTAGGTGCAAATCCATCGACTCTTCGACTTCCGAATTGCATTAGCATCGGGCCGCAATAACTTGGGTAGCTTGCCAGAGTTTAGCGCTGAGCGCTTTGACACGTGAACGCTACGAGTTTGGACGGCGATATGTGATGGTGTCATTGGAATAAGCTCTTTGCCAAGGCTGTGTAAGCTTGTTGTTACGAAGTGGCGTCTATGAAGCATTCCATGCGAATATTAGACCTGACTTTGCTAATTTATGTGATCTCAGAAACTTTCCGAGGTCTACCCTACACACGCGTCAAAACTTCAAACACTGTCCTTACTCCTTTACTTATTGAGTGATTGAGACTGCACCATGAAATAAAATCCGTGGATCAGCACATCTGAAAGAAGCTTGTATACATAGCAATAGAGGCAAGAAGCCAGTCTCGATAAGACGGTTCCGCTTTGCAAATATCATGGACCTGTCTAGGTTAGGTGTTGTTGCTGATTTAGATTGCGACTCAAGACATTCGCGCATGAAGGCTTAACGAATGGAGACTCAATCTCACCAAGGGTGCTTGTTGGTCTAATTTGGTAAAGATTACCACGCGACATATTCATGCGGCACAGTACTTCAGCTGTCTCGGGATCTACAGAACTCCGAATATCAGCCAGCAGAATCTAAAGTAGTCCATCTTTGGCCTTTTGCCACTAATCTTCAAAGTCAAATGTTGACTAGCTCGGGATTTGGAGGCGCATATTGACCAGCTGGACTTCCATCTACAATGAGGGAGAGATCGAAATGTTCCTTAATGGCAAGATATCGGAACCTGAAGGATGCTGCAATCAATGAAGTGATATTTTAGGAATGGCTTTTGGGTGCTGGAATAGGAGACATCCGAGACATGATGGAGTATATATTGAGCTCTTCAACAACCAGCAAAACAACATCTCTCAAGCAACAGAACATTGAACTCGTCCACATATCATCTCTCTACGTCTTTCGTTCAGCGTCGTGATCCAGACAGTCTTTAGTCAAAGTCTCATAATGTCTTTTATACTTGCCTTCGCTGCTGCTCTCGCAGCGGCCTCAGTTCAAGCGATGCCGGCCGTAAGCCAATCTTTTTCTTGGTCTAATACAGCCTCTGTAGCTACCATCGCGACTTCCACATTCACGACTGCTGCCGAAGTAACTACAGCTGTTGCGGAGGCATCTTCCGCAGCAGCTGCTAACAAGTTGCTTGCCAGCCAGCTCCTCGACGAGCCGACCTCTGTAGACCGCTTCAATTTGCTTCTCACAGATGGGAGTGGAAACCTTCTCCAGGGAGATGCTCTCAAGGAAAAGGTCGTGTTCGACTTCAACCAGGCAACTGAGGCGCCAGGCTCTCATGGTGAGTTGCTGTAGCCAGATCCCCAATTTGCAACATCTGTGCTTTTGCGCAAGACTAATACATTTCCAAAAGGCGGTCGTATTGCCCTCGCTGGCATCGACAATTTCCCCATCCTCACAGGCCTCGGGCTCTCCACCGCAGTCGCCTTTCTCAACCCTTGCGGTCTGAACACCCCCCACACGCACCCCCGCGCCACGGAGTTCCTCACGGTCATCCAAGGCGAACTCGATGCCGGTTTCGTCCTCGAGAGCGGCTTCACCACCCCCATCACCTCCCATCTTTCGCAATTCCAGGCCACCGTCTTTCCAATGGGTTCGATCCACTACCAGCTCAACAGCAACTGCGACGACGCCATTTTTGTCGCCACTCTGAGCAACGAAGATCCAGGAACGAGCGAGATTGCGCAAAACTTCTTTGCCATTGACAGTGGGATTGTGAACGCGACGCTGGGCTTCCCCACCAGCATTGACGGAAAGGACATTGATGCGTTCAAGGGGACGATCCCGCTCAGTCTTGCGTTGGGCGTTGAGGAATGTTTGCAGCGATGTGGAATTGCGAAGAATCCTAATGCTCGCGTCTAGAGTGACGTGTGATACATGAAAACATATGGCGCATTGTTGAACGTGATAATTGTGGCTGCTTGATCGTTTTGTTTCTCTGTTCAAAGTTCGTATCTGAATTGCACACGTCTTGGTTATTTTCTGTTCTATCCTTTACAAGGTACTCTGTCCAAGTTTCAACAAGAATTCTGTACATAATGAACCCTATACCTTGATCAGCCGCACCGTTTCTTACAATTTCCATAGCTAGCTCGTAGATAATTTCATATCTCGTTACTCCCATCTCGCTGTTCGTAGGTAATTAGGTACCCGTTTCGGCTCGAGGAATCACTGTTTTAATTCACTCGAGTTGTCAAAGTCAAAATCAAAGCAGAAGCAATAAAAGCTAAGTTCGACGTATCACAAGCTCTGAATCTTGGCGGAGAATTTGTGTGCGGATTTCAGGTTTTATACTTTGGTTTTGTCCGTGCTGAAGCCGGAACCTGATTCTTTGAAAATTCTGTTATGAGCTATTACTTGCACTTACTCTCAGAAATTAAGTTCAGGGCCTTAGCTCCTTGCAAGTAATGTTTTGATCGATTTGCGTACGGTCATCTTACTAAATCACTCCTTTGTGTATGGATACTGCTCCAGACCGTACTCACATTTCCTAATAAATTTGGTGATATCAATCTTTCAAGGTACCTATACAAGATTCGCATAGGAGAAAATGTTCCCAACGAGCCGAGGCCTGTCAGTGACAGGATAGATTATTTTTTGCCGAGAAAGATGGCCATCCACAGCATCCAAGACACAGTTGATTTCCTTGACATGTCGTTCGACAGCTGAAGGCACTCGTTCAGGATGGAGCTCCTTGAAGCAAGCAGTCTATCTAAAATAAGGGCAATGTCCCGTTGTCTGGGCAGAAAAGCCACTGTTTCGTGTCGTAGCATTCTGCTGATCCTGGAGCGAAGCCGATCTTTTTGGTCGGATCATAGCGCTCGATAATGTACTGAAGATGATACCACCTTTCCACAAAGTTATATAGGTGTAAGGATCATAGCTGGTTGAGATATTTGGTATTGACTCTACGGTGTTGAGAAGAGGTGGAGCGTGCAAGAGACGAGTTCGTGCAGGAGGTGGCGCACCCTTGTAATTTCAACTCACCGGCTCAACTTCGGCTTTGCTGCTCCATCTACCACACCACTTTTACCTGATTTCCGACAGCAATGACTTACTGAATACCTTGACGCTCAAAGACATTGAAATGATGAGATGTTGTACGTGACTCGGAATATGTCTGTCGCCTTGATACGGGCTGAGACGTCGTGTACAGGTAAGTTATTTGGGACCCATGTATACTCACTAGTCGAATAAGAAACAGCTTTGCTGACCATGTTAGGACTTTGATTAATATCCGTCGAATCTATCTCTTTAACGGAAATACATGATTTTCGCGAACTCCCGAACAAGTCCTTATGCCTTCATCACGTGTCGATGTGTGCTTGCAAATCGCTTGTATAAGTAGAAGCTCTACCGGGCAAGTCTCACTTTGCAAAAGCTACACCATCGAACACCTTTCAAGCATCTTTCTAGACACCGCAGCAAGCTGCTCTTCCAATCTCTCTCCAACCCACCGAATAAAGACAACACCTAGTCGTCCCTTCTTACTTGTCCATTTCCCCTGATCTAGCTATAATACTCATCCAGCCATTTTGTCAAATCACCAATTGTAGGGTAATCCAAGAAGAGACTGCCACCGACCTTGACATCTAGTTGTGTTCTAAACTTTTCAGCAATGACTAGTGACATGAGGCTATCAATACCCAAGTTGGCAAAATTGACATCATCCTGTAGGTCAGAGATATCCAGTGCTGCCTCATTGGCAATGAGCGCCAGAGCCTTCCCAGCGATGCTGTCAGAGGCAGCAGCTGCAGCCTCGACATCTTTCGGTGGGGCAGGTGTGGCGTCCGGAAGTTTGGTAGGCTCGACCTTGCTCTGCGAGTCTTCCCCACCAGGGCCGGAATCGTGACGAGAAGGCGTTGGTTTCGGTTCTGGTGCAACAACTTTCGATGCTGCTGGTGCTGGGGTTTTGGCTTGAGGAGCAGCAGCCTGCGACTTGCCCTCCATGGCAGCCATCTTGTCCGGCGGTGAAAAGAAGCGGCTGAGGAGGATGCGTGGGTAGCGGCGGAACTGGATTCCATTGACCATACCCATGATGGCGCTGTCTTGCATGATGTACACATCACCAAAGTAGATCGTTGGATCCTCTACCGTTGGTATCATTTTGACGTACGAACGATACTTGGCCCCGGGGACCAAAGGTTTCGCGAAGCGCATCGAATTCCAACCAGGAGTGACGCAATAATTCTTTGCTACATCAATGGCATCGGAACAGTTCATGATAAAGCCTGCCAAGTGTGCGACGCTGTCGATAAAGTGTGGCGGGACGGTCCAGACGCCGCTCTCCTTCGTGGTTAGCTGGATGTCCGCGAACCCCTCCAACTCGTGCATCACTACGGATTGCATGCCGCGATACTTGTCGGCGTAATCGACCAAGGTGCTGGCCCAGTAGGTATACGCCATGTTTCGTGAGAAGCGGTTGGCTTTACCTTCTGCAGCCAAGCGTTCGAGTGTCTCGATCCGCCCGTGGACAAGATGGGCAACGGGACTCCAAGAAGAGAGCCAGTCGGATGCACTGCCATAAACGATGTTAGCGGTAGCAAAAGGCTCATGAGCATTGCCGTCATTATCTACATTCTGCCACGTCAAGTCAACCACGCCAGACTGGATATTGGCTGTAGTGGCCGTCACCCGGATCAATTGAGGCGTTTTGTTGTCACTCTGAGCAATGAGACCCTTCGTAACGACAAGATTGGCGACATCCATGTTAACATCTTTCGATTTGGGATAGAACTTGCGATACAGATAGCCACCGAGGGTATAAGCAATGTCGGCGTGAATGGACTATGCAAGTGGTAAGCATGATGTGACAAACCTAATTTGCAATGCAATAACTTACCGATGTGACGACACCGCAACTGTTCATGCTGTGTCCATAAGCAGCAGTACGAAAGTCTGGCTGCATAAGATCGGACTCCATGGCCACAGTACCGGCGGATCCATTGATCACCTCTTCGATTATGCGCTGGACCAAGGATGTCTGAATACCGCCGGCCGGCAGTGTCTTCGCTGATGCTTTGGCCATGGCAGCCTCTAGCTCGGCCTGATAGAAGGTGTTGCCTTTAGTCAAGCACCAGTCCCCTTTATACTGTAACCAGTAATTCTTCTCGTTCCAAGCGTACGTCGGCAAATCCAGAAGACGGAGCCTGGTCTCGAATGGGCAATGGAACTCGTTCCAGCTAACTTCGATGCCAGTAAGATGCAGAGCAGCCATACTCTCAGCCAATGTCTTCCAATTGTCATCGCTACGGCGAAATGATGGTATTGCGAGCTCCGTGGACGGCATCGTTGACTTAACGAAGCCAGTACAGACCGGATGCGGGCCGATCTCAATCCAGACAGTTTCATCGCTAATGGTAGCAATGTCCTGTGCGTTCTTCAAAGCAGACAAGAAGTCGACTGGCTCTCTAGTCGCCCGACGAACGTAGTTTGCGTTCAGGGTTTTGTCATCAAAAATGACTTTCCCGAGTAGTGGTGAAATGACTGGCAATTTCGGCTCTTGGAACAGAACACCGTTCTTCGCAACAGCTTCAAAGTCGTCCAAGATTGGATCCGTCTGTTCCGAGTGGAAAGCAAAAGCGACGTCCAGCTTGATGCAGCGGTAGCCGGCAACCTCCAGTGGTATGGCGACCTCGTCTATCTCTTTCTGGGTACCACTGATCACTGTATCGGAAGGGCCATTGACGCAAGCAATCGTGTAGGGTTTGTTTTCTGAACTCTCGGCGATTTGTGAAAGTGAGGCACGCACGGCCATCATAGTATGACTACCAATTTTGCACTTCTCTTCTAGCATCCGGGCTCGACGTCCCACCATGAAGATGGTGTCGCTGGCTGTGACTACCCCAGCTACATGCATCGCGGCATACTCGCCCAAGCTATGGCCCATGACAACGTCTGGCTTGACTCCAAGCGAAGACCAGTATTTCGCCAATGCAATTTCGGTACAGACCAAGGCCAGTTGAGTGACGACTGGAGAGTGAGCGTGGTCTTTTGAGTGCGAGCCGTCGAGAGCTGGAATAAAAGATGGGAAACCTTGGCCTTGAGCGAGTGAGTCCAAATGCTGGACATGCTCGCGGAACGTGGACGCATCGCGGTACAATTCTAGGCTCATCGACTGATAAGAAGCGCCCTGACCAGTGAACGTGAAAGCGACAGGAGGAGGGCCGGACTTTCCAACAGGCTTGATTGAATCGATCTTCGACAAGCGAGTGTTTAGCTGCTTCTTCAAATTGGCGACATCAGACGTGGAAATAGCGACACGATAGCTGTGGTGGTAACGACGTGCAGTTGTTGTATACGAAAGATCAGCGAGTTCAGTATCTGGATGTGCATCAAGATAATCAACCAAGCGTTCAATATTTCCTGCCAAAGATCCCTTCGTTTTGGCCGAAACAGCGACGATATGAGTTTGGCGTGGATCGGTTTCTGTGATGTCACGAATCGGTGCATCTTCCAGGACCATTGTTGTATTTCCGCCAGCAGCGCCAAAATTGTTGACTGCCACAAGTCGCTTCTTTCCATTCACCCGTGGCCAAGGCGTATGTTGGAATGGGATGTGGAGATTACGCTTGTCAAAGTCTCGCGGGAATCTAGGATTGATTTCCGTTTTTATCCCGATGTGTCGTGGAATGGCATTCTTCTGAAGCATAAGGAGCACCTTTATGAGAGCCGTAGTGCCCGCAACGGATTCTCCATGACCGACATTAGCCTTTACGGCGCCAATATGTAATGGCCGGTCTTTACTGCGGCGTTTTGTGATCGGAGCATAGACGTTCATGATGCCTTGCATCTCCTCGTGGTCGCCGGCTTGCGTGCCTGTTCCATGCAGCTCAACGTAAGAGACATCCAGTGGATCTACGCCAGCCTGACGTAGCACTTGGCGAGATAGATAGGCTTGATGGCCGGCATGAGGGTGAGTTATAGAAACTGCTTCTGCGGAATGATTAGTCCCGGCGCCCAGGACTACTCCTAGGATGTTATCATTATCCGCTTCGGCATCTTCAAGCCTCTTCATAACCAAAGACCCAATTCCGTCTGCACGGCAATACCCATCAGCGGTGGCATCCCAGGTTTTGCATGCATTATGTCCTTTCGTAAGGAAGTGGCCATTGCATAGGCCTGAGAATCCGTCTGGATTGGTCAAAACATTGACACCACCAGCGACCGCAGTGTCGACCTCACCGCTCCAAAGAGCCTGACAAGCAACCTACAACAATGTGTCAGTAAGCTCTAGTCCACGAAGACCACATCAACGGGTCCGTACCTCAATAGCTGCAAGACCGGAAGAGCATGCGGTGTCAATGCTATAGCTCGGGCCTGCAAATTTGAAGAAATAGTTGATGCGACCAGGACCGAACGCCCTGCAACCTCCAGGAATATAATAGGTGCTAACCTCCTGTCCTTGGTTGACCTCTCGGTAGTCGTCGGCAGCTTGTCCGTAGAACGTACCGATCCGTTGCAACTGGGTAGCGGCTGTTCGGTTACCTACATATCCAGAACGTTCCAGCGCTTCGTAGGCGGTAACAAGAGCCAGACGCATTTGTGGATCAACGACTTGGGATTCACGTGGAGACATGTTAAAGAATGGCGCATCAAACAATCCGGGCTCATCAATGAAGCAGCCATACTGCGTCATACTCTTGTTGAGTTGCTTGCCCGTTGGATCATAGTGGGTCTCAACGTCGAAGCGGTCGACTGGAATTTGCCGCGAAACATCGAGTCCCTGCTCCAGAAGCTCCCAGAACTTTTCTGTGTTTGTTGCACCTCCTGGAAGTCTACAGGACATGCCAACAATTGCGAGCTTGGACTGCGCCGTATTACGGGGCGTCGTGTCTCTGGGTGTGACTTGAGAGATCCAAGGCATGAGATTCTCAATGGAGACCTCGATGTCCGACACATTGCTCTTCAAGGCGCTGTTGAGGTCGTTAAGAGGAATAGAGTTCCCAAAGCAATAAAGCGTCGCTTTGGAGGCTTCAGTCCGCTTTACTCGGTTGACCAACCCATTAATGACATAGTCCCAACAGATTGCATGAGTAAGAAGTTCTGAGACGACACCTTCAAAGAGCTCTGCTGCATTTTTTGCTGGGTAAGGCAGGCCGGTACTGGTCGAATATACTGGCATCACTGGCGAAATTTTCAGACTAAACGCGTCCAATGTGCTGCCATGAACAATCTTCCGGACGTCTTGCGCACCGTAGATATGAGGAGCGTGGCAGAGGCCACCATAGACGGGCAAAGCAATGAATTTGGAGGTGCGGAAGAACTCCGACTTTTTGAACATCGCCTTGAGCCTTGATGGCGGGCCGCTTAATGTAGCTGAAGTCCGACTGATGGCACTTATGAAGATTTTTCCTGTATCAGGTGTCTGCTCTCGAGAGTGCATGGCCTTAAGCTCCTTCTGGGCAACAACTGGATCGACATTGTGAACCACATAAGCCCATGTATCTGGAGATTCGGACAGGTCGCGGGCCTCTAAATTTTCTGAAACGCCTTGGACATGTATTCCCATGCGGAAGGCCAGCCGGGCAGCATCCGCACCGGCCAATGCCAATTGAGCTGGCGTCGATGACAATGAGACAGCAATCGATGCTAGCAGGCCAATACCTAGGCCTGCAAGGCATGTATTTGCTGAGTCGTCTAGCTGTCCAGGATGGTTCTCGACATATCTAGTAGTATTGGTAAGTCTCGAACCGCTTGTACTCATATCGCATGGAAATAATCACCCTATGTAGGTCGCCAGTTGAGCAACAATGAGCAGGACACCGTCTACTGCTCCGCAGGTCAGACCTTCCCGAAGCTCAATGTTTTCTGCCCAGCTCAAAACAGTCTCGAATGGTGGGATCAATTGCTTAAGCTCCGTCGGTAGTCGACGAACTTCATCCTTGATCGCCAACGTAGTCTCATTGATGAGCCTAGCCAAAAACGGGTGGTGCTTGTCCTTGCTATGGTTGTGCAGGCGGCGGAAGACATCTTGCAGGTCATCCCTTGGAAACTCATTGCTGAAATAGATGAGCTTCATGATGCTCGAATCTCCTTCGGAGTCTGAACTTGTGGTAGGAGTATCGATGGGCATGGGTGTGGAAATCTAGCCGTGGATAAGGTAACGACAATAAAGAAAATACGCATGAGAGACTTTTTCTGGCCAACTCAATGCAAAAGAGAAAACTTCTACAATCAAGCTTATGCTGCTTAAGAGACAGTAGAACAGCAGACTTCCTTCTGGAGCGCAGTCAAAACATATCTACCAAATGCCTTTCGGAACCTTGTTTGCACTTTGATGATTATGTCATCACGCGAACCTGTTATATATCCCTATCTCCACGGCTGATCACTTACGGGCGGCCTTGTTGATCAGCATGGCTTGCGGCTGAACTGCCCCGTGGAGTTTGATCACGGCGCTTTCAATAAGCGCACAATCCGAAACACCACAACCCGTGAGACATTATCGGACTCCGAGCCCTAAGGACGTCCCTTGCAGTGGTTAAACTACCGAGGCACCCATGACTGACTTATCTTGATTACTGTCGTGCATTATACCTTTTTGGTAAATGATTGTCAAAGAGCTGAAAATGAGCCTGAGCAGTGTCTCTATAAAACCCATGCGCACACATGTAACTAATATGGCAAGACATCAACCCTGAGCTAATTGTCATTTTCGCTTCACCTGTTCATTGCAATAAGATATTATTACGAATCCAACATGGAAGACGACAAAGGCGGCTATCGACAGATCAATAAATCGTTGAACATTTGTGCTTTCGACGAATACCTTCAAGGCCAAACAGCAAATCTGCCCGTCTTAGCGAATGTTGAACAGCTCAGCCCCAGGGTTCTCCGAGTCCTAGGGCAGAACCCAGGAAAGGTAAATATGTGACCGTGTTCCATGTTATGCCTCAGTCAATTTTTAGTCACTGACATTTCTACAAAGTTCACGTTTCAAGGGACTAATACTTATATCATCGGCACTGGCCATGACCGACTTATTGTCGACACCTCAGGCGGCGAACCTGAATGGGCAGAACTCATAGCATCCACTCTCGAATCCATGGATATCAAGCTGTCCCACGTTCTTCTAACCCATTGGCATGGCGATCATACTGGTGGTGTGCCTGATCTTCTACGCCTTTATCCACATCTAGAGGATTCCATATACAAGAATGATCCGGAAAAAGGCCAGCAAAATATACATGACGGGCAGATATTCCAGATCGATGGCGCAACCGTCCGCGCAATTCACGTCCCTGGACATTCGGAAGATCACATGTGTTTTATACTGGAAGAGGAAAACGCCATGTTCACGGGCGACAATGTTCTTGGCCACGGCACTAGCGCGGTAGAAGATCTGAGTACTTTTATGGATAGCCTGCAAAAGATGCGAGCTCAGAATTGCGCAACGGGCTATTCTGCTCACGGTGTCACTATCACGGACTTACCAGGGAAGATTGCAGGAGAATTGAATCAAAAGTGGCGGCGTGAGAGACAGATCATGCAAGCGCTTGGCCGAATCCGTGGTCGTGGCGAGAAAAGCGTTACCGTTAAGGATCTCGTAACCGAGATATATGGCGAGTCTCTTGACGAGAGCACAAGGACTCTCGCATTGGAACCATTTATTGGCGAAGTGCTACGGAAGCTGGCCAACGATGGCAAGGTAGCCTTCGAGATGAGAGGTGGCAAGAAGAAATGGTATTCCGTTGAAGCTGTGAAGCAGACCTCCACGCAGAATAGTGCCAATCGGCGACCATCGAAGGCGGAGAATTCTACAGTTTTTCAAGTTCAGGCGGAAGGTATTTCTGTATAAATTATACCATTTCTCAAAAGGGTAGATATATTTAGTGGTGATATAGGTTATAGATTAGGATGCATGCTCATACAAACCTTTGTTACCTATTCCACAATATGATGTAGAGATTGTGACATTGACAGGGAGCAATGCTCGACTTCGCACAATTCCAGGCTGTCTTTGCGCACGTCTCTGGTACGGAGGTCCAACAAGTTCAAGGAAAGTGCAACATCAAGTCGAAGGCCTACGTACCTCGCTACGCTGCCAGAGTAATTTTTGATGGCCGAGTGATAGGATTAGCAGTTCACAGCTTATCAGCACTAAGCTGGTGAGGCACATCATGGCTCAGCGCAGTGTTCGTTTAGCCAGTGCGGTAGTAAGAATGAGGAAGCGAAGATTATGCATGAAAGACCATTAGCGCTGATAGGCAGCAGTGTTCGATAGCTATCAAGCAGATTCCCGTAGTACTACGGAGGAGTCAGTAGAGGAGGTAGTGAAGGAGTGAAGGAGTGAAGGGGTGGCAATCCTTCGGAACTTCAAGCATAGCAAAAACACTTTGCGAGGGATCAGCACATCCTCGAGGGCCGTGTATATCTAATTCGATTGGATCAAAAAAGTGGATTTAAAAGGAAGTTGTAAACAACTAGCTAAATAAAGGGCAATTTGTAATGGATGATTAGAGTTTGAGCAAGTAGGAAAATGTTTAGGCAGTCTCGGCTAAATTCAAATCATGAAAATTTACATTAGCGGCTTCATCTTCACGATCCTCAACGCTAACGATCGGACATCAATTGAAGGTGTGGAGTCGGGATAAAAACTGTCTGTGCGCAAGCCAGTGCCGCAAGCTAAATCTCAACGACATCGTCCCGTTCACGCATTCGCACATTCGCTATACACCGAGTTCTTTCAGAACGCCTATCATCCCCAAGACGGCGCCCAGCAAAGGGGATGCGGAGCGGGCCATATGCAGCCATCCCCACCTCACCACAAGCTGCTGCACGACCTCCAAGTCCGCCACCGACGTCGCCGCGCTCGCAAGAGTCTCCAAGTGAAATAGCGTGTTGTTGGTCGGAGCCATCACCACCCAAGTGAAGGGCACCATCGCGAAGGTCGCCAAGCCCGCCCACGCGTAATTCAGCCATTGCCTACGCCCCAGCCGGCGCTTACTCAATGCGATATACCCGTAGAGCCCACACGTCCCGACGCACACTGCGGGCATGTAAATATGCCCATAGTGGTAAAGTCGGACCCACTGACGGAGTAAGTGTGTGGCATCGGTGTTGGTATCGAGCATGACGGGTACCACCACTGTCGATAGGCAACCCATGGCGCCTGAGTTGGATCCCAGTGTTAGCTGATTCGTCTCTACCTGTACGGAAGGAATCTCGCGCGCTTGCCTGACAGGAATGATCCGGTTAAACAAGCAGTGACCGGTGCTCCAATACCTGGCGCACCGGTGTCAGAATGCTTCTCCATTACGTGAGAGGTAGCACTGCGAATGTTCCGAGATAGAGCAATGAGCTTGGGCTCGCTGGGATCCTCAGCTCGTCGGATCGGTCGTTCCCGTCGAAGGATCAATGTGGTTTCGTGGAGAAAGGTAGATAATCGGTGCCTCTATTGTGTTGAACTTCAGGCAGGACATTTCGAACGGGTAGAGGCTTTTAGACCATGAAATGGGTCGTTTGATATCACGCCTGATGTCTGGCCGTACCTCGGAATAATGGTCGATTCTACCGTTGGTCGTTACAAAAAACATCCGAGCTGTAGTACAACGCGAAGCTTTCCCGTTCCCCGTTCCCTCTTCACCGTCAGAAAGGCTGGACTTTTCATTGATTACGGAAGTAAAAAATTAAATCGTTTAGCAATACAATCATTCCTTGAGAGATGGCGACCTCCAATGGACTTGAGGTGCCTGAGCCCTCCGGTTCGATGAACAACAAGTATCTCTGCCTGACTATTTGCGGCTATCGTAAGCCAGGCATGAGTGAGGGAGATTACCGAAATCATATGGTCAACATCTCAGCGCCTATGACGAAAGGGCTGATGGTGAAATACGGAATCAAAAGATGGACTCAGGTAAGCTGCTTGCGATCGAGGAGATGACTAGCAGAACCCCAAAGGATCCATGAATCCCCGGACTAATCTAGCAAAAGATTCATAACCAAAGTGCTACGCGCGTGCTTATGGCACAGCTTTTCGATCCGCAGATGGCTAACATTGCCGACTTCGATTGTTTCTCTCAGGTCGTGTTCAAAGACATCGAAGATTATAAGCGCATGAAGCAAGATCCTTGG
This sequence comes from Astrothelium macrocarpum, assembly GCA_021030915.1. Classification (NCBI taxonomy): domain Eukaryota; kingdom Fungi; phylum Ascomycota; class Dothideomycetes; order Trypetheliales; family Trypetheliaceae; genus Astrothelium; species Astrothelium macrocarpum. The sequence goes on along the minus strand of JAGEMR010000168.1, from coordinate 11,212 downwards.
TACAAAGAGCACTTAATGCGTGATCATGAGAATTTCGCCGACACGAAAAAGAGCATGTGAGTTGCGTCCTTATTGTTTAGTTTGGGAGCTTTGTTGACTAGTACTAGGATGACAATCGGATGGGTTGAAGAGTTCGTAAGGGATGGCGAGGAAGTTGATGGCTTTAAAGACTGCTAGAGAACTACTTCAGACCGAATCGGATTTGCAATGAACTGAGATGAACTTTTCTATAGAACAATATTCTTCAATACTATGAATTTTGCGCGATCATTTCCGAAGGCTGCAAGCATGCACACTCAGCCTGTTTTTATGACTAACATATCGACGATACCTAAGTTATTTTAAGCCTTTGCTGACGTAACCCACTCTGCTATGTTCTGTGCAGCATCCATAGAAGTCTGCGGGCCATTGGTAGCGTTCGGCGCATTGCCGCTCAAATCTGGGATCTTCATCCAGGGCATATCAAATCCAGCACCCCAAACCCATTTCTTTGACAATTCGTGAGGGCTCTCTGGCCCTATAGCCGCTGTTCCATCGTAGCACATTTGTGCAATTTTGAACCACATATCACCCGTGACGGGAAAGGACGAAGCGTCCCGACCCTGCTCGTAGTGCTTCACCACATTCTCACCATTCTTCAAGGCACGAACGAACTTGACAACGTGGCCATCGTCGTGGATATCATTGGAGGCTTTGTATAGAGAGTGCCAGTTCATGCCCTTGCTCAATGTCGGTTGATATTCTGAGATGTCTTCGGCCCGCAGATCTGCCGCTCCGTTGGCTGCATACCACACCAAGTCGAGCCGGCCTTTCCACTCGAGCAACCGCGCCTTGTCTTCGGGCTTTATCCACGGCTCCCGCATCATTACGTCGACCATGATCGAGCAGGTGACAATGTGCAGGTAGAAGAAGTCGATCTTGCGTACCTTGCCGGCCTTTTGTCCTGCGCTCGTGAAGGCGCCACAACTGATCATCTCAGCTGTACCGCGCTCCAAGTCTGAAGGCGCGACCTGGAACTGCGCTGCCACCGTCGCCAGCTCTTCCATCGCACGCAACAGCACACCCTGTCCACGCAAAGGCCCGTCCTTTAGCCATGCCGACGACCGAATCTTCTCGCTGGCGTTGACCTCCGCGTAAAGGTCTTTCAACGGCTTTGCTGCCACCGAACCGGATTGGGCCAGCTGCTCGGCGCGGGTGAAGAACTTGTCGACATGGCCAGGGTCGTGGGTTGCTGCTTGGGCGAGGCCCTCAGCGACGATACTGGGTTGGTCGAATTCGATGCCGTAAGCCATATGGATGATGGGATGATACAGGCCTTCGAACAGCTGGGCAAGCATCAAGTCGGCAAGTGGCGTGCGACCGAAGCAGTATTCGTTGACGACTGCCCGCCAGCCCTTGGCTTGAATCTCCTGCTCGAAGAAACGCAGGAAGTTGTGATATTCGGGCAGCTGTAGCATTCGTGCCCTGAATTTCTCGGGATCACTGAGCTCCTTGACGACTTGATGGTCCACAGGTGGCATGGGACGTTGATAGCCATGGCTGTCATCATAAGCCCTCTTCAACTCCTTGGGGCCGCCGCCCATGGCCAGGACCGTGAGAATAGAATGTGGAATATGGTTATGCCCAGCCACATCTCGATAGTACATGTGGTACTGTTCGTGATTTTTTTGCAACAGCTCGTTCGCCACCTCAAGACTACCGGAAGGAGTCTCGTCGATGCGGCCCAACCCCATGTGAACTGCCGACAACTGAATTTGCGAAGCATCGATATTTGCCATGATTGGTGTTGGTCTGCAAGATATTGGACAAAATTTGATGGCGGAAAAAAATTGGGATTCACTCCTTTGCGAGTATGCTTTAAACTCAAGATTTTAAGGCTGGAAATAAATGCTGTGAGGCATATAGTTACACAGAGGAAGTCGGATGTGAATTAGGCACGCGAATGGGCCGACATTACACATTGTGTTGGCGATCCGAGACATTCAAAACAGAATGTCCCGAAGTCGCTCATTCACCATGTCAAGTTAGACAAGTCGAACGCCCTGATTACATGAAAAGACCTAACGAAAATTGCTGACTTAAGCTCTGTTTTGTTGCAAAGGTCTATTCTATTACTCAATTCTATCCATGAACTTGGATACGGATTCCTCTCGGGAACTCTAGTATTACAATGTCTTCCGCCTCTCTTCAGTAAATGGTAATAGCGCAATATAGTAAAATATCACCCTCTCGTGGTTCGCAGTTGAATGGATTTCTGCATCATCGCGTCCAATGGTTGGTAAATTTTTCATATGCTTCTGTGGATTGCTAATTTTGACGTAGAATGTTGATGATTTCTGATGAAAGGGTACTCAGAGCTCGGCGAAGACCTATCTCTATCTGGTCTAAAATAGCGGTGGAGAAAGGCATTATAATGGTGTCGGCATTTGCGAGAGAGAAAGTGGAAGCTTCGCCTTCATGGCTTTCTGTATCGGAAATTGCTCCACTTTGGTCTGCTGTTTTGAGTCCAAGGGCATTAAGCCGCGGTGAGAGTTGATTGATCAAACCGTGGACCCGATGCAGCTCGCTCAGAACCAGTTGGGCAGCCATACGTCTGAGACCTTCTTTACCGAAAGAATAGCTGCTGAGAGGTCGCACCGGCTCTCTTGAGGGAGTGCTGCTACCACTTCGCCCGTCGAACCCTTCAGGCACTTCGTCATGCTGTTTCGATACCGCTGCTGCGTAGCGACCTAAGACCTTGAAGACAATCATTGATGATATTGTCAACAAATAGCTGTCTTCGGCACATGGACATTTCAGCATATTGCTGATGGCTTCGATGATCCGCTTATTCTCCATGACGACAGTCTGGGCCGAAGGATTGTGGTTCGTGCCTGCAATGGACATAGTCGTGGCATTTTCAGGCCTGTTTGATAGAGCTCGGCATGACGACTTGATTGAGGAGAGTTTTCTCATAAGATCCAATGCTTGCATCAGGCAGGAGCAATTCGACTCTGAGGCCTCGCCCACACTCGTGGTTCTACTTGACAATGATAGGTCATTCGAAAAGATGGCAGCCGAATCAGATGTGTTTCCACTGTCAGCAGAAGCTATTTCTGGAGCTAAGCCAGAATTGGCGCCCCCGATCTGAAGAAGATTTGGAACGTCATTGACTCCCTGAGGGAAGTTATTGGGGTCCAGTGTATCAAGGTCAAGAGAGGTGGCGGGCGAGGCTAGGAAATCGTCAAAATTATTGACTCCCCCGAGCATAAACGAGAAGCCGGGATCAAGGGGCGTGGGGTGGCCATTAAAGATATCCAACGGAGAATGCTCCGCTCCGGACCAACTGTCTGCTCCAGTAGAAGTCAGGTTGAGATCTAAAGGAACCGAATAGCTGTTGCTTCCAGAAGATGTGACATTCAGCCGGCTTGCGTTTTGATTTTGCTCATTACCGGTGGCCTGGCCGCTCTCGCGTTTGCGGCCTGGACGCTTGGTAAAGAAATATTCACACGTAATGCCACGTCGAGCACACCGAGCACATGTGGGTTTCTCCTTGTGACATTTAACTTTGGACAATGCGCAAGCGTGGTAACTATCTCGTAGCTTGGTTCTTGACCCTGCAGCCCGTGGTGATGGTGCTTGGGAATTTGGGGTTCCAAGAGCTCCAGCATGTGTGTTTGTGTCTATCATGGCTCATCCCGGCATGGAAAGATCCGAGGAAAATTGAACAGATGTTGGAGGATCCACGTTTTACCTCCTCCCTGGGTTACTGTTTTTCCTCTCGACCTGCTCTTTCTTAGCCGATGGTGCTGGCAATGTTCCAAGGGGAGCAGGAGGACAAGTTCGAAAGCATCACGATAGTAATTGCCTCGAATCCAGGGAATCAGATTGGGATTATGGTGAAAGCTTCTCTTATCGAAGAGTGCGGCTAAAAGACCTCAGCTAGGGCGGGCTGCACACGTGTTTGCGTTTGAGACACGCCGTCAAGGTTATCCCCTGTTCTTTTCCGCTGCGCGTGCTACTCTTGCGATTGCATTGAATGATTGACATGGTCTTTATTGTTGATTTTTTCTTTTTTTTCCGTGTAGGTGCAGAGTCTCGTGTTCATCGCTCTTAGCCACGCTACCTGCGACGCGCGCATGTCAGACTTGTCCCGTTCGAGATGCCCGCTCTCTCATCTAAAGAAATTAGTTAAGCGAGACGCCACTTCTAACCGTGCATGATGTTGCTCGCAAGCTGCCTCTAAAGAGCTGTGTTAGCTATTACCCGACTAGTTCTAGTCTAGCTCCGGGTACATAGCCGTCCGTTCTTCCTAGAGGAACTTAAGACTTCCATAACTCACGCCTATGATTTAGCTCAACAACTTCAACACATGATGTTCACTATAAAACTTCCGCAAAAGGTTTCTTACGAACTTCTAACGATTCATTCGAAGACAAAAATTTGAGTTTCCAAGGTTTTGGAATTTTAAGATCGGTACGCAATATGAGCAGAAGGGATTCATGGCACAGTACAGCGCCAATTCACGTCCGACAGCTAAATTGTGATCAGCGCATCCTTCAGATACGTGGTTATATAGTCCCATTGGGTAAAAGAACACAGGGTTTAAGAAGAATGTTCAAATAGCGAGTCATATCTAGTATGATCCGAGAAGGATTATCATAATATAACACATGGGGAGCAGTTCCGTCAGCCCCAATCTTTCAAGACTACTCTTTGTAAAAACGTGGCACCACCCTCTTCTCGGAGTTATAGTGGGTCATATTCCACCACTCTTGGTTGATAAAATTCACCCATATCCTTGCCATTTCAACTGTCGTCAGCGCTGGCCACAGGGGGTGAAAAGACGCTATAGTCTCGCGTTCAGCTGGAAGTTTATGCGCCACACCACTTCGCAAAATTCCTCCTGGGAGGACGTGCGCAAATGTTACAGAACATTCGCAATCCAATTCTCATCGGCTGCATACCAATTCACACCCGCTATTCTCAAGGCTGACGGCGATCACAGAAATCTGCTTAGTAGTCAACTATACAGAGGTGCGTTTAGACAGAGTCGCTGGCGCTGATATGCTCAAGTCTCTCCCATTGTCCGCTCGTTTAACCTCGTGTCATCAAAATGCTATTAGACGAAATAAATTAGTTGAGCATTTGGACTAGTTCTTCGCAGCAAGGATATTCAGCGCATTTACTGCATTATGTGTAGTGTAAGCTTGGCTCCTTTAGCGTGGCTAGATACTTTTTGACCGCACCTCCGCAGTGCGGACAATTCAGGTAGGAGTCTCCACCACAGTGCGCACAGGCCCACGGCGTGTATACACAATTAATTCTCACCATCATATATTCAGATACGCATAATTCCATCAATATAGATCCAATTGAAATAATAATTATAATAACAGATATAGAGAAATATTTTAATTATAATAAAATAATAAAAGAATATGAAATCTATTATACGATATTATCACATTATTATAAAAAAATCAATAAATTAAAAAAGAATATTTATCAAAAAAAAAATTGATCAAATTTTCAATAACGTGGTACACAAGCGAGCGGTCCGCTTTCCTCACCAATTCAATCTTCTTTCTTTAACACAAAATATCTCCACCACTAATTATACCCATAATTTTAAATGAAAAGAATTTAAATTTTATAATTCAAATTTTGAAATAAGATCAAAATTTAAAGATCAAAATCGTTATAAGAATTTATGAAATTATTTCAAATATTTTTCATCAACGATTTAACGGATATCAATCATGAAATGATATAATACCCAATTCATGGAAATTTAACGATATAGAAGAATCATGTATTAAGAATCTTATATTCGAATTATATTCTCAAGGATATCCATCTAGAATCTCTCATGTGCAAGATATGGCCAATCGACTTTTAACTCAACGCAGCGCGACAGGGATCGGAAAAATTAATGAATTGAATTAGGATGGATAAATCCTATTTTTAGATGGATAAAAATGAATATCCGAATTAATTCGAATTATACATAATATATAAAAGTTCTAATTAAATTAGATTTAATGATTATTTTTATTAATATAAATCATTTTTTTTATTTTATATAATATCAAATTTATTAAAAATATTTTTTATATAAAGATCAAATTTCTATTTCAATATTATATAAATCAAAATTTAAAATTTTATTTCGGATTTAATTTTTAAATATTCAATTTTTTTAATATTTTTAAAATCAAATTTTATATATTTTTAAAAAATTATATAATAAATTTATGAGAATATTTTTTTTGATTCATTATTTATAATCAAAATAAAAAATATTTCAATTATAAAATATAAAAAAAATGGATATTTATTTTATTATTGATTTTGATATCATCATCATAAAATTAAAAATTCTTTAATTTTATATAAAATTTTTTTATAATATAATTGATATTCGTTTTATTTTTTTTATCATATAATAACGTGGTATACAAGCGAGCGGTCCGCACAAGCGAACGGTCCGCTTTTCTCACCAATTCAATCTTCTTTTTTTTAACACAAAATATTTCCATCATTAATTATATTTATGATTTTAAATAAAAAAAATTTAAATTTTATAATTCAAATTTTAAAATAAAATCAAAATTTAAAAATTAAAATTATTATAAAAATTTATAAAATTATTTTAAATATTTTTTATTAACAATTTAATAAATGTTAATTATAAAATAATATGATATTTAATTCATAAAAATTTAATGATATAAAAAAATTATATATTAAAAATTTTATATTTAAATTATATTTTTAAAAATATTTATTTAAAATTTTTTATATATAAAATATAATCAATTGATTTTTAATTTAATATAATATGATATATATCAGATTTAATTAAATTTCTAATTTTATTAAATAATATTTAAAATTTAAAATATATTTTATATATAAATATGATTTTTAAAAATTTTTATATAAAAATTTCAAATTTATTTAAAATTAATTCTCATTTATATCAAATATAATAATCAAATATAATATAAATACAATTAATATATTTAATTTTAATAAAATTAATTTTATAATGAATATTATTTTTTTATTATAATAATTATATATATAAATTAATATAAAAAATTTAAAATAATTCAATCTGATAATTAAAAATAAATTATAATAATTTAAAATATTAATTTTTAAAATTAAATGATTTTATTATTTTTAATATTTATAAATAAAAATTATTTTTTAAATTAATATAAAAATTATATTATTTTAAAAAATTGGATTATTTTTTTAAATAATAATAATTAAATAATAAATAAAATTGATTTAAAATAAGTTTAATAGTTTAATAAATATATAAAATTATATATAATTAAATGATATTATTTTTTAATTTTAAATAATTATAAAAATTATTATTCAATCAATTTTGAATTCTATTATAAAAAAAATAATATTTTTATATTTTATATATTTTTTCATTTATTTTATATATTTTAATCATTTAATATTGGATATTTTAATTTATTAAAATAGATATATGAATATTAAATTAAAAATTTTATTCAGATATATATTATATATATTATTAAAATTGAATTCTTTTTAATATTTATAATTATATTTAAAAAAAATTTTTTATAAAATAAAATATTCAGATAAATTTTAAAAAATCAGATTTTATTTTTTATAATTCGAAAAATATAATTTTTTAATTAAATATTAAATTATATATTTTAATATTTTTAATATTTTTATCAGAATTATTTTTATTATAAAAATCAAAAATATTATAAAATTCTATTAAAATAATTTTATAATTCGAATTTATTAAAAATCGGATTATATAATATTAAAATAATTTATTAATATCAATTTTTATTAAAATTGATCAAATTTTAAAAAATATATAATAAATTATATATTAAATGATTTTATTAAAAAAAAAATAATATTATTTTGAAAAATAAATAAAATATTTAATAAATATTAAAGAATTAAAAAAGACTGAATCAGATAAAAAGAATCTTTTTTTTTTTAAAATAAATAAAATTTAATAAATTAAAATAATATTATATAATCAGAAAAGAATAAAATATCTAAAAATATTAATTAATAAATGAAAATAAAAATATATAAAAAATGATATATATAATATGATAATATCAGTTATAATATACAGATTTATTAAAAAATTATAATTATCTTTTTTAAAAAGAATTTTGAATAATTTAAATAAATTTGATTTATTATGGTTAATATATGATCAGGTTTTATTGATAGAATCGCGAAAAGCGGACCGCTCGCTTATGCGGACTGCTCGCTTGTGTACCACGTTAGTCAAAATATTATTATCAGTATTATTTTATTATTTTATCATAAATAATTTATAAAATTTATGAATAAATAATTTTGATTCAAAAAAGTATAATATTTTTTTTATAAATGCGTTTTCGGATTAGATAAATAATGAAATTATGTTATAATGATTTAATAAAATATTCAATTGATATATTAAGACGAAAATAGATTTTGATCAAGAATTTCGTTCTTTAATATCAGATGGTCATAATAACCATTTAATAATGATATTTTTCAAAATTTATTAAAAAAAAATATTTATTTAATAATATTTTTATTTTATTTAATATATTAATTATAATTTTTTGATATCAATTTTTTCGGTTTATTTATAAATTATCATTTATAAAATTTGAATAAATGAATTTCAAAATATTAAAATTTATTTAATTTTTCGAAATAAAATTTCCTTTTTATTTTCTGATAAATTTGGATATTTATTTTTATTAAAAAAAACGTAATAAATGACTGATGAAAGATAGATTTAATATTTTTTAATTCCAATAAAATATTAGATCAGATTACATTTTCAGAATTTGAATAATAAATTCGTAAGATTTCTGAATTAATAAATTTAATAATAATTTTTATTAAAATATTTTTCGATTTATTCAAAATTATAAAAATGACGAAATTTTATTTAAAAATAAAATCCTCATTAATATAATATTCCTTTTAATAACGAAATATGAATTATTTAAATATAAAATAATTAATTTTCATAAAATTATTTGATTAATTAAATATCAATAAAAAAAATCGAAATTATTATTTAAAAAAACTGATATTTAATAAATTCAATTCTTTTTTTCAAATAAAATATAATAATAATTTAATGAAAAAAAAATTGAATAAAAAAAGATTTGATAAAAGAAATTATAAAAATAATACGATAAAATTCAAAAAAATTTATTCAAAAAAATTAAAAAATTTATAATAAAAGAATGATATCAATAAATAATAATAATAAAAAAAAAATAATTATTAAAAAATAATAACGTATTCCACAAGCGAGCGGAACATACAAGCGAGTGGAACACGAACACCAAAAAAGCTACCACCTCAATCAAAAAACCATCAATTATTCAACACCATTATCAAAAATTTTATCTACATTATTTGCATCTGATTCAGAATCTTCTTCTTTATCATTTTCATATATTCTGATATTGTGTCCAGTCTTTCCGCAGTTTCTACAGCGCCTTTGGCGAATAATATTGTTATGATCCTAGGTATCCTTGGGTCAAGTCTACTTGGGATCAAGGTGGCTTCTGAAGTGAGTCGGTAAAGGACTGAACTAGCAAGGAGTAATATGATTTGGTAATTCAAAATTCTACTGAAGACGTTATCAAAGACTAATTTAGAGAATGATTTTGAATATAATGAGGTCATAATGGTCGCGTTGCGTTTTTATATACTTTGTAGCGCCCTACGGCTCAGGGCGTGAGCCATATGAGCCAGGGGTGAGATCCCTTGGCTCATGTCGTGAGCCTTATGAGCCGGAGACATGTCGGGTACACGGGCCTCTCGGTGGTCATAACACTATCTCCTCCTCTTCTGGCACGTGACCTCATGTGTTTATATACCATGATGACGTGTCCCTGAGATCGTCATGGCTCCCTCATTTTATGTTTCCAAATCTCGTTCTTTCCATTCTTCCGTTCATCGTATATAATGTCTGTTGAAGTTATCCTCTATTCCTCTTGTTATATGTCTTTGTCGTAATTGTATCTAAAATGGTTGTTCCTGCCATCTGATTCAGGGTTCGGAGAAGTGTACCGAATATATAAAGAGGGCGATTTCTTGCGATCTGATTATTTCGGACCGGGCTTTTAAAAAGATCAATATTCAAATGAATTGGTTATAAAATAAAATAAAAAAAAATATTCAGATATAATAAAAAATTATAATACGAATTATTCGTTTAAATTCGTAAATGAATTTATTATATCAGAAATAATAAAATTTTATTATTTAGGAGATATAGAATATAGAAAAGATTCGTACTGATGAAATAACAAATTTTATATAATAGAATATGACGGATAAATCTTTCGAAATTCCGGATTTTGATATATCATTTTTGGATTTTTTATTGAATTTTTTTAATAATAATATTATAGAAATCGTTGATGATTTTTTTAAATAATCAGAAATATTTTGAAAATAAAAATTAATTTGATTTTTTATAATACAATTTTTTTTGATTATAAATTTTTTTAATTTTTTATTAATATTTTTTTAAATTTTTTTGTATTTTTTATATATTTTTTAAATCTAGATATTTTTTTCATTTAATTAAATAAAAATTATTATGATAATTGAATATTTTTTTTATTTTAAATTCGTTTTTTTTTTTTGATTAAAAATGAAAAATGATCTGATATAATATTATTAGATTTATTAATTAGAATAAAAATATATAAAATATCGGATGGATTTTAATATTTTATAATAATTCCAATTTGAAATTTATTGATTTTTTTTATTCTTATATTATAAATGATCCAATTTTTATTAATTTTAATTTTTTTATTAATAATTTATTTTTGAAATTTTTGATAAATAAATATATTTTATTCTTTTTTTTTAATTAAAATTTATTTTTTTTAAAAATATTGATTTTTTTATTTCTGATTAATATTTATTAATTATTTTTTTTGATATTATTTTATATTTATATTAGAATTTCTAATTTATATAATATATTTTATTATATTTGATTCGAAAATATTTCCGTATTTTATTTAATTCAATTTTCGTTATTTTATTTTATAATATATTTCATTAATATTTTTTATATGATTAACGATATTTTCTGATTTAATATTAATTATATCATAAATAATAAAAATATCCAATTATTTTATTAATTATTTATATAATATTTTAAATA
>JAGEMR010000167.1:0-56808 GCA_021030915.1 Astrothelium macrocarpum | reverse complement strand
CCCTAACCCTAACCCTAACCCTAACCCTAACCCTAACCCTAACCCTAACCCTAACCCTAACCCTAACCCTAACCCTAGTCTTTAAACAATTTCATATTTTTAAAATATAAAAAGAATGATATTTTATTAATTCTTTTCTGAATATTTAAATATCATATAAAAAACAAAAAGAATATTCTAAAATGTTAATTCATTATTCATATAATAGATATAAATCGTAAAAAAAAAAATTATTTAATAAAATTCAAATATTAATTAAAAAATGGATATTTATAAAAATAAATTAAAAATCCTTTCATATAAAATTTTATTAATAAATATATTATTTTTGAATAAAAAAAAATAAAACTTTTATCATTTAAACGAATTAATAGAATTAATATTAGATTTAATATCAAATAAATTATCTAAAATTCTGATTATTCAAAAAATTGAAAAAAAAGATTTCATATAATAATAAATTTGATCACTACGATTTTTAAAATTTTTTTACTAAAAATTTTTTTTAAAATCAAAATTTCAAATTCATTTATTTTATATATATTTTTTTATTATTTTTTTATATAATTATGTAAATTGAAAATACGAAATCTTTTTTATATAAGAAATATGAATTTTATTAATAATATCATATTTAATAATATAAAATCGAAAATTTGTCGTAATTTCTGATATTTATAAATAATTTTTTATTTTATAATAATAAAATGGTCATTTTTTTCGTATTATTAATTCATTTTCGTGTGAAATATGGATATATGAATGGATATCTAAAATTTTTTTTTCAAATCTTTATATAATAAGAATTTCAGAAAAAGAAATAATAAAAAAAATATCAGAATTCAATCCCATTTTGAATATTATATTATTATATAAAAATTAAATGGAAGAATTTTCTAATACGGAAACTAATTTAGACGAAATTACGTATAATTATGCCATAATTATTCTATTCTATGCTATTCCGAATACCTTGCATATTGGATAGTCTATTCCATACTCGGTTATGCTTCCGAACCCTGGCTTTCCCCTCCGATAAGCCTGGGTTCGCAGCCGGTCAGCTTGAGCCGAGCAAAGACTTAGACGTCATCCCAACGACTAGTAACAGCAACAATCGCCCGCTTTCCCAGATCGTAACGTTTCCGACAGGAAAGTTTACAAAGGCTCCCACTGTGTGGGTGTCTTTTAATGCGCTTTCTTTCTCAAATTCGCAGATGCAATTTCATTACATGCGCCTCCGTGCTGGGGTGGCTGATGTGACAACGGAGGGTTTTACGGCACAATATGAATCGTGGGACGATAGTCAATTCAGAGGCGCAAGTGTCGCGTGGATTGCGTATCAATAGTCCTCCATTCGAAAACCCTTCCCGATACTAGATGTTAGTGCTCGTAGGACGACATATGCCTATAAATTGCATAAACATGCTGCCTCCGAGATCGAAATAATTTCGTAGCACTTTTTGGTTCAGTTGTCACGGTGTAGAGACTGGCAGCAACACATCTCAGATGCGTGTATTAGTAGAATTCGAGTGCTCGCTTTATGCTTCCAGCCTCGTCAGTGACTAATTATTTGCCGATATTCTAGTACTTCTTATTACATCTATTATGAGATGGGGTACATGGTTTGGTAGTCTACAAGCAAACCCGTTACTGGTCATCAATCTTGATCTCAGCCTTCTTCAAAGTGATGAAAAATATATTGCATGCAGGATAGAAGCCACGGCATTTCAAGACAGTGAGCAAATCAAGCTACACTCGCTTATTTAGCCATCAAGTCTCGACCCTTTCTCTTGCCTAAAAGCACGCCAAATCCAAGACACGATTTTAAGCCGTTGCAGGCGACCTTCTTGGGTAATCCTAACGACAAATGGCTTGCTGTGGCTGGCGGGAAACGCCTGGATCTCAAAAGTCTAATGCTAAACTGTATGCCTGGAATAGCAACTAATTTCGGAAGGGTTGAGCGGTCTCCTGATTAATCTAAAACAATGTGCAATTTGTAACGAATATTTCGCGATACAATAGGCTTGCCACGAACCCCGATCGAATGACAATGCAAAAATGATAGAAACCGAGATTCCTCGACCAACTCTGGATGACCAATCTTCAAATCTCCAAAACGATTTCTCCCGCGAAACGGTAGCCCGTCAAGCCGCCGCGCGAGGCTATGTTACCCTCCCACGACCCTCCAGTCGTCGCATCGCACTCGGCACCGGCTTCTCAACCGCCCTTGCATCAACACCCGTATCTGATCCCTTCATCTTCGAAACCACACCCTTCGACCAAACGCGCCTGCTGAGTGCATCACTCGTGTTCCATCAGAGAGATGTATGCACAGGCAAATATCTTTCCAATGAAATATCTTCACTTGCTGTGAGCACGGATCATCTAAGTGTGCAGTTGGGTATTACGATTGGCAATGAGGTTCTGAATGCGAGTGTGGAAGGAAACTACGATAGCAATTTGATGAAGAATGATGATGTAAGTATGTTACGTGACTTTGCACTTTGCATCTCGCCTGTTTCCTATCGCATTTGGCACTTCATTCTGTCTCGCAGTTGATTCGCGATTCTCTGAATATTCGGGTATGCGTCTCCCTCGCATACCGCCTTCCTTTACCTCCAGAAATTGCGATACAATTCTACATCCTTTTTTGTCTTGTCTCACTGGCCGCACCAGTCTCTCAAATCATCTCGTCGATCCACTTTCCGCTGTGGCGCTTTGCATTTCTCCCATCCCCCTCCCCTTTCCCCGACCGCGCTCTCCATCCTCGCCCAATCCTCTGGTCTCAAAAAATTCCACCAGACTTACGGCGACTACTATCTTTCTGGTCTCACTCTTGGAGGTTCCGCCGGTGTCTGCATCTCCAGCCACGCCTCACGTACCACCAGCTCCGAAGAAATCGCTATAACATTAAGAGCCCAGTTTTTATGTTTCAGCGACGAAGAGACATTCGAGAATACCAGTAATGCTAGTGTGATCGAAAAGTTGGAGCGCAAGTTGGTGGGATATGATACTTTGAGTGGGATGAATGTGGATTTGGGTAAGGCGGGAGGAAGGTTGAGGTATGAGGAGGTCAAAAAGAAGGCGAGGGGCATGATACATTTGGTGGATCAGCTGCCACAGAGAGTGGATGCAGAGTTGAAAGAGAAGATGGGGGAGTTCAAGATGACAGATAGTATTGGAATGAGTGTCGCTGGTGAGGTCTGGGATGAAGGGTTGGTTGCGGAATTGGTGCTGGTACCGTTTGCGAAGCTGCGAGAAGTTCGGCAATTCCTGGCTAGGAAAGGCAGCGTACTGTAAGACCTGGAAGAAATACACAGACACCTTTCAAAGGTTAATTACTATGTGCCAACTCTTGAGATTATTGGTGTACCACTTCATCCTAATTTATTAAGCATATGGCCTCTTCCTCTCTCTCTGGGGTTATTAATAATTAAAACTAATAATAATCTAACTTTATGAACTGCTCGGCACCTTAACGTTTGCGAGAGGCGTTCGCTGCATGATCAATGTTGCTCAAGCCACCAATTGAGATCTCAGCCAATCCAATGAGCTAAAATTGGACCCTCTTACACCGTATAGCGCCGCAAGGGCCGTGCCGCATTCTGTGTTTGGAAACGATATGGAACTCAGTATGATGTAATAATGTGTCTTAATCTCTTCCTTCGACAAGCTAACATCGTATCAAAACGTGCAGTCTCAAGTACCCACTTTCACGCTTTTGCGAGCTTCTCCTCCAAGAAAGAAGCCGTAGCTGCCGCTGCATCGTCCGCCACCTTGAACCCAGCAAACGCTCCAAACATATGCGGCGCCCCTGGATATAACCTGACGACTGCTTCACTTCCACTTGCCATCCACTTGAGGCTCATCAATAACGAATCATCTGATAACTGATCCGCTGTGCCGACCATAAACAGCGCAGACGGTAATGATTTGAATGGGGATTCCAGTGTAAGTTTCGGCATGTTTTCATACAATGGTGACGCCAGTGGATTACGGCGCTGCCCTACACTCATATTTGGAAGATAGATCTCCATGAACTTCTCGATCATTTCCCGGTTGACAACACCGCCCGAACTTTCGGCCACAGTGCTGGGCAGATTCAACGTCAGATCGAACATGCCGTTAATGAGCAAGACGGTGTCAAATCGATGCAGGCTGCCTGGCTGTCCGCCTCAACCGCATCGAGGGTTTGGTGCAATTTCCGCTTAGCCAGAGCATCTAATGGGCTGGTAGAGATGGGAGAAAGCGACCTTATCCTAATCCTACCAAAGCCCACAGTCAGATCAGTCTCTGACAGTCAGAAGTCCGAGAGATTCTTTCATGATACAGCCTCTTAAGAATCTATTTACATTATCAACAGCTAGCTCCTAATCCTAAATTCAGTCATTATGTGAGAGTGTTGAAGTTCTGTAAGTCCTTGCCGTTTTATGACTTTGTAATAAGGGGCTCAACGATGTAAGGTGTGAGAAGTCTTCCGATGCATGCTGCCTTGAATGAAACTCCATATCTGTGTTCCAGAATTGAGTTCTATAGTCTCTGCAAAATCCAATCCATGTCTGACAAGAATGACTTCGTGTTTCTTGGCGAAAATGAATTCTTTTCTTGTTGTAAACTGGTATAGTAACTCTCCGCTAGCGGATAGCCACTCGGACAGCACAAAAAAGTGTCGTTTTGCAGCTGGAACTGCTTCAAACGTCTTGAGATCGAGGCTGCAAATCCAGAGATCTGTATCAAGAAATAGTAATGTCGTGCCAACCACAGCAATGATGTATTCAACGCTCGGACCCAGTAGCGTGAAGCCTGATAGAGCAGCAATAGAGTCAGTAGATATTTCGAATTCAGAAGCTTGCCAGCACTCAAAGCGGTTTCGAGCTCGACTTCCGAAGACTTTGACCAACTCGGTGATAACGGAAACGCCCTTGTATGACGCAATTCTATTAAACTCCTCGCTGCTAGGACTCAGAGAGCGGTCGAGGCGAATCCCAGCAGGCATTGAGACTTCTTCCAAGTCCGACCATCGTAGCAAGCGTGCAACATTGTTATCAAATGCAATAAAAAAGTCTTGTCGTGAAGGGTGTCTGATCGCATTGAAGGAATTGTGATTGTCGAATCTCTTTTGAGTTAGTCTTTCGCCAGTGAGAAGCATCCAAAGCTCAGCATAACCTCCACCTGATATAAGCAAGTAATTGCCAGGTTGATTAACAAGAAGAGAAAGAACAGCACTACCAAATCGTCTATCCGTAAGGAGTTCCGAACACTCATGGTCACTCTTGCCATTGACTCTCTTCTGAATGAGTATTCTTCCTGATTCATCAGCACTTGCAATAATCTTATCATCATCTGTCAGCGCAATACATGTGACGGAAACATTGGCTTTGTGGCCGTGAAGCTTCGTGACCTGATTAGTTTCGAGAGTCGAATGGAGTAAGAGCGAGCCATCTTGTTTTCCACAGACCACGCCGGTCCCGTCTGTCAGAGACATTAACGCAGTAATTTCAGGTTGAGGCGGTCCTTCAAGCATACCAACAGTTTTGGGCTTTGAGGGCACGGGTTGAGTCATTTCGCTTTGGCTTTCTTCAGGTCCGTCCTTATGTATCAAAGCGGGAGGCTCCCAGACCCGACATTGAGAGGCTCTCACATCCAAAAATCGGCTACTCTCGTTACTAAAAGTGATGCCACGAATCCCGTCCTCAAACGCATCAATCCGATAGACGAGTGTAACGCGTTGGCCACGGACACTATCAAAATCAAAAACTTGTATTGTACCGCTCGAGCTTCCCGCCACCAGACTACGTCCGTCTGGCGAACAAGCCAAGCTATGAGCGTAAACAGCATCAATTCGATAGCATGTCTCGTATGAATAAAGATCGTATACAACTAGTTCGCCATCACCATATGAGGCGATAAGCAGATCCAGGTCAGGATTTGGATTGAAAGCCAGAGCATCAACTCCAAACCTCACAATAGAGCTCGTGGAATCTGGACTATCGTCTCGAGCGAAGCGACACGATATGCTGACTGTTTCAAGATCCACAAGAAAGAGGCCCTGGCCCCTGTAAGCAACTGCAAGAAAACGATGATCAGACGAGAATAATGCCTTAGTCGGTGGCTGCGTTGGTCTGTGCTCCAAAGCAAGATCAACAAATCCATGAAGCCAGGTATTCCGTTCACCTTGGGTATCCTGGATGTTCCAAGATATAACTTCGTGCCGCTGCGTAGCTCCCAATAGATATTCTTGGCCCACGAAATGGAATGCAAGCAAATGACAGTCCAATCTCACGGACCATACCAACGTGTAGTTTTTCGCATTCCACAGACACAATTTTCCGGCTCCGCCAGACGCAAGGTATTGATCTTCTTTGCAAAAAGTGAGCATCTTGACCCTTTCACTATGATTGAGCTTGTCTTTAAGTTGGATCGGTGTTTTGCTGTACAGACTAATGAATCCATCGGAAAGACCCACGGCGAAAAGGGATTCGCCGTGGGCCACAGCGAGAGCTTGCCCGCCCGTGAAGTCGATCCGCGCGAGACAATCATCCCAATCCTGCACGGACGAACCTTTAACTTCCAGAGCTCGGTGGGGATGAGAAAATGTCCTGTGTATGATAGATCCAGATGGACAAAGTGGTGGAACGAGACAGTGTATCGATGAGGGTGATGCAAGTAGATATTTCCGAAATTTGCCGACGATTCGAATTAGATCAGTTGCCCATGCATCCACTGCTTGCATATCCGGGTGTAAAGGTGGAACGTGTCTTTCCCGCCGACTCAGATAAGTTCTCATATCTGCAGCAGTCTGTGTGATTGGAGAAAGATCACCGTTCTTAGAAATATGTTCTACCCAGGAAAGTATAGTCGTTCTGAGGAAGATAACTAAATTCTGCATCACCTTATTATCAGAGGAACAACATCTTTTCAAATGATAAGAAAAGTGTTGCGCAGCATAGCCGATTAGTCCGGAGTTCACAGTGGATACCTGAAGTGAAGGCCGTTTAAATGAAACATTGCTCGATGCCTTGAGTGTTTCGCTGGCAAGATAACGTAATAGAAGCATCGAAATCCTGGTATGACAGATCTTCCGATCAACCGAAAATTCTGGATCGGTAGACTGTTGACTGAGGAAATCTAGGGCCGTTTGATGTATAACTTGAACGCGTTTACATGGGTCGACGATCACAAATTGACCACAAATGGAGGCGATAGATCGCTCAAGATTACTTGCCGTTTCATTCAAGTCAAGCTTCACTGCGGATTGCATTTCTTCTAATGTCAGTGGCCTTCGAGCACATACGACCCATGTGAGAATTGATTTGGCAAGTTTGATTCCTCTGCTAGACCGAGGAATAAGCCCGAGCATTCTCGAATACAGAGCATTCATATCACTAGGAATATCTTGAAGTGCTTCCTCAACAGCTTCTTCTGTGTAACAATGAGCTAACTCCTGAAGGACCAGTCGAACCCAGAGAAAACATCCCGCCGACTTGCTCATAATCTGTTCCGTTAAAGCTTCATTGGAGCCAACGGGGAGGATTTTCAT
This sequence comes from Astrothelium macrocarpum, assembly GCA_021030915.1. Taxonomy (NCBI): domain Eukaryota; kingdom Fungi; phylum Ascomycota; class Dothideomycetes; order Trypetheliales; family Trypetheliaceae; genus Astrothelium; species Astrothelium macrocarpum. The sequence goes on along the minus strand of JAGEMR010000167.1, from coordinate 49,268 downwards.
TTGTGAAGCAACCAGGCCTCTAATGTCCTGCATTGTGTCTGACGGAGAAATTTCATGGTACGCAACAAACCGAGAAACGCTGGAGACAGCACTTTCTATATCTTGCGTGTTTCTGCTGGTGATAAATACTCGAAGTGTTTGTGGAAAATTCGGTATTAAGCGAATCAATTGTTCCGGTTTGGACGCCTCATCGAGGCCGTCAATGACCCAGTACCGCGGTTCCACAGTATCATGGCGGAATATAACGTTCAGAAAAACTTTTCTCCAAATGGCTCTTTCGTCTTCGTGGTCCCAGCCCACGTCATCGTCCTCAAGCTCTAACATCTTTTGACTTATGGAATCGGATCCAAGAGCGATTTGGTACGCCAGAGATCGTAGGCAAGCACCAGTCGTCTGCCTGCCCAAGACTCCATGCTTGAAGAAGAAATACGACACAGCAGAGGCTCGATCATGTAATCTATCGATAACATGACTGCAAAGAACCGACTTGCCCGTCGCAGGACTACCGGCGAACCATAGCACAGGAGGTGCTTCAGACCAAGATGTCTCCCAATCTACGTAAGCAGTTCTTTGTGTCAACCACGCGCAAGACTGAGGGAGACGAGACTCTGAAATGACGGACAAGTCATCCTCTGGTAGATGCGGAGAGCACAGAAAGTGTTCCAGTCGACGCCGGTCATTACGGTGTAGTTGTGCTTTCCCAGTTATATTCTCTTCGACAATAGAGTCCACAGTAGTACACAGTGCATTTCGAATTGTGATGAATGTGGGATCGGTGCTATCCCAGAATTTACAGACTCCTCGATGATCGGCATTCAGAGGTATAATATGTTCTTTATTGTAGCCTAGAGTTGCGGAGCTTTTGTCAACAACCATAGCATTCATGATCTTTAGGTTACTCGGGACCGTCTCATAGAATGACCATAGACTGACGTCATTAGCATAATGCCGGAAGGTGTCATTAATCACAGCAATAGTGCTCGAGTTGCGTTCTAAATCGTTGACGTAAGGCTTCTGGCCGAATGTGATCCTCAGAATGTGAGTAAGAGTTTTTGCAAGATCCGAGCCACGATGTGGAGTCGCGAGAAAATAAAAAGAATGAAATCGCTTGGCAAAGTCGCTGAAAGCCGAATCTTGACGCGCCAGTATGTAAGCCTTCTTAATAACTATTCCTCCCATACTGTGTCCGACGAGTAGAATGCGGGTAGCGTCCCTTCTAAGTGTCGGACTATTGTATAGCTCTCCCAAAAGCGAGTGACCAAAGTCATTGATGTCAAGCACACTCTCTCGGTTTTCCCCCCAGTCTGCATTGTATCCGAACGCGTGGATCCGTACGTGTTTGAAGCCTTGATCAACGGATAGCCATTCCTTCGGCCAGTAATGTAGTGGGCTGGGCGTTCTGCACCAAGTCTTCCGAGAACCACCTCCGAGGCCATGTACAAATATCAGATCAACCTTAGGTTGTTGAGGCTCGTAAAGGAGACTCAGCCCCAAAGGTCCCTTGAAGTCATCGCTTTGTGCTAAAGAGGGCGATAAACTGGTGTTATCTTTGTTTGACCGATGGAAACTTAATCCGCTTAGTGCTCGATCCATCTGGGCAGATGACTATCGTTAAGACTAGTGGGTAAGTTCAAGAGAACTGCAAAATCAAACTGAGCCGTTGCGGCTGACAGTGGATTGAACCGTTGTTGAAGTAGGCCCTGTCGCGCCAAATTCGCCTTAAACGACACTCAGAGCCACGAAGGTGATTGTAGAAGCTGTTTGCTCACCCATTGTAACCCAAGAAGCCTGAGCTCTTTTCCGGTTCCGTGCTCAGTTCAATTTGAGCTTTCCTTCGAGACCTCAAAAGCAATACAGTAGAGAGCAAAGCAGAGTCATACGACAAGGATACTGAACTGGAACAATAGCCTCAGCTCAAGAGCTGTAGCCTTGTTTCTCCTTCCCCTACAAAACGGAGGGACGGAAGGCCAGTGGACAAACGGGCCGATTCATTCGTCACAAGCTGATATTGGGCCTGCACGAGCCGTCGGCCGGCTGCATTTGTATCACTGTGGAGCAAGCAAGCGCCCGGGCTAGACGCAAGCAGAAGAGATGTCCCCTCTTGCGCTCGCCAGAGTCCCGTAACAGTTTTGCAGGCACTCATAACGATTTTTCAACAGCATGAATGGATAACGAGCGTATCATAATTCAGCAGGGTACTACTTCATTCATAGCCATCAGATGGCCAACGGCAAGCTCGCCTCTTGTCAATAATAGTCCGAGAAGCCGGTGGCACCCCACGGATCCAACAGCGGTCAAACACGAGAGTAATTCTGCGGGTACAATCAGAAAGGGAAATGATCTCCGCTTCATGGCTGAAATCCATCTGGATACTTCTTGACAAGCCTATACATTTCCTCAATTACCCTTGCCGAAATTAGCGCAGCTCAAGCTGAGTCCATCTTCAACTTACGATTGGCGAAAGCTTGGGATCCGCGGAAAAAGGGTTGCAGCATGGAGGTTGTAACGCCTAGGTTTGTTAGTTCCACGGCTCGACAGTCTAGACATTGGCGAAATACATGGCATAAAGAGCATTCCGATCGTCGTAATCTTCTTCTGGCAGTGACTTTGGGAAATGCGTGTGATATGCGTTGAAGTAGCTCCGAGAAAACTTGTTCCTCTCCGGTCGCCAATTTCCAAGTTCATCTGGGACCTTGTTAGGCCTCCTATTACACCAATGTGTGGAGTTCATACACTCATTGTGCGCCCAGAAGCTAGACGGATCAAAAACAATACCCTCTCCTGTATTTTGATCTACCGCTGCGTTGCCGCACCAAAGATCGCCGTGGACAAGAGAAGGTCTAATGCTATTGCCCCCAGCTTCAAGAGGTCGCAATAGACGAGGAATGACCTTCTCATAAAAAGCCGGCAAAAGTGCGTTCATCTCTTCGCTCACGCCAGCACGGTTAACATTGACCCTGACAATATGCTTAAAGCCATTAATGAAAAATTCTTCCCAAGTGTTCGTCCACGAATTGTCTTGTGGCAAATCACCATTGTACGTAACGACATGGAAGCCAAATTTGCCATCGGGAGACGTGTGGCTGGAATGAAGTTCGGCAAGATTTGCACAGAACTCCGTGGCATTCGGCAGTTCATCAGCAAGATTGTAGAATTTGCACACGTAAAAATAAGTATTTGCCAGATCCTTAAAGGCGCCCCAAGCGATCGGTTTTGGTACAAAACCAGGAGTAATGGCATAAATAGCAGCAGTGGACTCGAATTCTCCTTTGAGTGCTTCCCGTCCATGATCGCCAACAGAGACCTTGGGTTCTCTGAGTACCGGTGTTAACGAGGGCCGAGGCTGTACGTACTTTCATGAAGTAACTCTGGTCCGCCCCATCGCGGGCCCTCGTGTCGATACGGAACGCCCGTGCCCAAGCTGAAGCGCCATGATAAGCGACTTGAAGAACCTCCGCGACGTCAGGTAGATCTAAATACTTTAGCACTTATGACATTATGTGGACTGTGATTACGAAATGAAGTGCCATACTGACTTGAAAGGACGTGCTCGTCAAGATCGGTAGTTTCAAGTACAGCTTCTCGCTCGGACAAAGGCTCCATCGGAATCCTTGAGCTCTGCCAGATTGAGGCAGAAATTGTATCCAGCAAGGCATCTTATGTCATAACATCCATCTTATAAACCCTCGGACACGTGCCGTCAGGCAGCAGCCATTGATCCAATGGGCGAGTGCGAGCTGCAGGGCGTTCCTTCAGTTCTCGCAATAGTGCAATGCTACATGTTCGTTGGTCAGTGCTGGCACCATGTAATGCAAAGCATGCTGCAAGCCGTATCACTAAAGGAAATATATATGCACATCCTACAGTACATTGGTACGACATCGATCCAACCTGGTAGACAAAGGCTGGAAGGTTCCAGACTCTTATCGTAGCCTTATAAGACCATTTCGTAAAATCCATCCTGAAGTCTACTGTTACGCTTCCATGAGAACATTGTCGTCTCTCTTTGTGATAAGCCAACTGGATTATTTACAATCGTTTTGACTGATCGACTGGGGATGGGCAAGCTCTCTGGAAAAGTTGCCGTAGTGACAGGGTCTTCTTCCGGCAATGGAAGAGCAATTTCATTGCGCTTTGCAAACGAAGGATGCTGTATTGCGTGTGGCGATCTGGTACCAAGCGTCAAGCCTCAAGGTCCTGAGCATGACTCAACTCCCACACACGAATTGATTAAAAAGAATGGCGGGAAGGCACTCTATATCAAGACTGATGCAAGCGAAAGCGAGGCCATGCAGAACCTAATCACCTCTGCCGTAAAGGAGTTTGGGCGAGTAGATATGTATGCAAAAAGTCGTTTTCTGCTATTTCCAGCTAGCTGGCAGAGGCTAATTAGGATTTGTGCGGCCAGTATGGTCAACAATGCAGGTATCGGTATAGACACGGCCGGCATACATAACACGTCTGAGGAGACATTTGATCGAACCATTAAGACAAATCTACGATCCTGCTTTTTGGGAATGAAGTATGCTCTTCGCCAAATGATCGGGCAAGAGCCACATCCAAGTGGGGATAGAGGATGGATTGTGAACATGTCTTCCATGAGCGCGCTCACAGGCATGCCGGAGGCTCGTGAGTATATTATCTCTCTCGGATTAGGAATAATACTAATTACTGATAGCTTCATATGGGGCTTCAAAAGCAGCCATAGAACTTTTGACGAAGAGCGCCGCAATCGTGAGGCAACCGTGGACCTTGCAGCGCTTCAGCTGACTTTAGGCTCTAGGACTATGCGAGTAACCAGATCCATGTCAACTCTCTCTGTCCAGGCTGTAAGCTAGTTTCATGAGCGTACAATCATCTAAGGCTAATGAATATTGAACGTGCAGATGTGAGAACGTCGCTTGTCGCCGGTCCGTTTTCGAACCCAGATTTCAAAAAGTACGTTGAGGAGGCGCACCCATGGCCACGCATTGGTGACATAAGTGATGTGGCGAACGCCGCTCTCTTCTTGGTCAGTGATGATAGCGCGTGGATAACCGGAACGCATATAGTTCTCGACGGCGGATTTACAGCGCGGGGAGCATTGACCATGGGTGGAAGCGTCTGGGCAAAATAGACATGAATTTCTGATGTTTCTTTCGTTATTCCAAAATAAATTTTAGATAGGATCTAAGCTCTCCAACTATTTCTCCTGATGCTAGACAGGTTGGTCTTCGTCCTCGTCAAATACGTCGAATCCGATATGGTCCCGCGGGTCCAGATATCTTACGGTACCGGAAAACTCAGAAATATTGTTCATTCTGTGAAATTGGTCGTCCGAGAGTTTGAATATTTGCAAGTTCTCTTTCAGATGGTCTTCTTGCACACTTTTTGGTACCGCTGGTATTCCACGTTGCACTAACCATGAGAGGAGGACCTGAGCAGGAGTCTTTCCAGTTTCCCAAGCTATTTGAATTACCTGCTTGTCAATCATGGGTCCAGGTCGAGAGTAATTAGGGTTAACAGCAGCCACAGGACGGCCTCCGAGCGGTTGGTGCGCGACTGGTATAATGTGTTCACTATGGCAGAAATCTGCAAGTTCTTTTTGAGGAAGGTATGGATGAATCTCCACCTGGTTGACGACCGGCCGAATACGCGCAATCTCGAGAATGCGCTTTGTCTTGAGAACATTAAAGTTTGAAAGACCAATGAACTTTGCTTTGCCGTTGTCCACCAAGTTTTCCATTGCTTTCCATGTTGCTGTATATTTCCGTGATGTTTCAATATCAATAACAGGTCTTTTGCCATCGCCGTCTTCATATCTAAGCGTTTTATGGGATGGGTCGGTCGCGTATGCGTGCGGAAAGTGCATTAGATACAAGTCGATGTAGTCCATTTGGAGATCACTCAGGCTTCTTTGCAACGCTTCTTCTACCTCCTCAGGCTTGTGCCAGTTTTGAGACCTGAGTAGGTTGGTGCTCGCTCGTGGAAACATATCTCATGATACACGTACAGTTTCGATGTGATGAAAACGTCCTTCCGTGGAATGCTGCTATCACGAACTCCTTCACCAATTTCGCGCTCGTTGCCATAGGCAGCAGCTCCATCTATGTGACGGTAACCAATTCTGAGGGCTTTTGCCACCATTTGTCTCACCTGTGAGTTGCCTGCCTCACCTTGGAAAGTTCCCAGTCCCACAGTTGGTAAATGGATTCCGCCGGGGAGAACAAAGCTTCCATTTGACGCTGTGAATTCCATAATAGAGAAGAGCAATGAACGAAGAGCAGCGCCAGTGGATCGTTATGCACTTGCGGAAAGAAGCCAAATGCAACCTGCTCGCTCGGATGAAGGACTGACCTCCCATGGTGTGTCGCACAAAGTGTGCTATTGGTGACAACGGCAAAAACAATCATCGACTCGGCGAACCAACCAATGAACAACATCGCGAGAATGGTGGGGGTTGATCTCCCAACCGTACAGCGCTACAGCGGTACATCTGTCAACGCACGAAAACGAGGCAGCAGAGCCCTGGTCTCCGGTGCTACGGGAACAACAACAATTCCAAATCTTTTCCAGGAATTGTGGTAGTGAATTCGGAGAGCACTCTCCGGCTTATCTAATCGTGACCAATGAATGACTAGAGGTTCGCGCCACCTCATGCACGGTCCTATCTCATGCACGTTCTTCAACATCATGAATTCAAATATGTGCAATTTAATAAATTTATTCCGATGCAAATTTAATTTTTAAATTTTTTATGGTTTTTAAAAAAATTTTGTGCCAAGATAATGACCTGAATAGCCAAAATAATGACCAGGACTCTTGCTGAGGGCTCTAGCACTGACACTTACTGGCTTACCAGCGAAAAGGTCACTTTGGAAAAGAGTTCAAGAACAGCCATGCGACAGTGAGCAATTCTGGCTGTACTGGACGGTCTCTATAGAATCATCTAGGAAAAGGTTGTTTCGAGGTAAATAGGTATGCTCACGGTTGCTGATTCAGCGGCTAACCGTCGCCCTTTCCCACACCGGTCGTGACACCGGTGGCCATGCCGTGACAAATAGCTAAGATTTTTTAGAGCAGAAAGCTGAAACTCAAATCCGCTATAATTGGGTCCAGTCTTCGATGCAATTAATGCTAGTAGATATATATAACAATCACATGAGTTGCCAACGCCCACCTCCTGCTTCCATGCCAAGTAGCTTCATAACCTAAACAATGCAACCTAAACCTTGGGCCGATGGCCCGTTGCACCTAATCAAGACTCCCTCGATGGTCGAAGACATCGTAGGCGCCTCCAAAACGTCTTTCCATCTTACCATCTAACATATCTGATGTACAGTGTTCTCATGAATCCGTGTACATTGCCAATGAGATGGCCTTTGCTCACAACGCCATGCTACGTGGTATCAACTGTATCTATCTTCAGGCTCCCAATGTGAGGCAGCCCCAAGATATCATAGATTTGCTGTTCCTGGCTAAAACGTGGGCAACATGGGTCATTCACCACCATGAGCTTGAAGAAACACGAATGTTCACAGGATTTGAGCAAGTTGCGGGAAAAGAGGGCCTACTTAATAGTAACGTCGAACAACATCATGCTTTTAGTGCCGGCCTTCATGAGCTCAAAGAATATGCAACGACCGGAGATGCCTCCTCCTATTCGGGAGCCAAACTTCAAAGCATCATCAACGGGTTTTCCACTGCACTCGAGACACACTTACACGAAGAAATCAACTCCCTGCTGAGCCTGCGGCCATTTGATGGAAAAGCCCTACTCAAAATTTACAAGGAATGCGAGGCAGCAGCGGGCGATCAACCCAGGGTACTACAGTGCTTCCGTCGCTCTACCCTCATACATACTCTGCTACTAACGCTCTGTTTAGATGGAAGTATTCCCCATGGTTTTGGGCTTGTGCGATAAGACGTTCCAAGGCGGAAACAATTGGCCTATCATGCCGTGGTACGCTCCGTACATAGTCGACTGGATTTTTGGCTGGGTTCACCGCGGTGCATGGCGCTTCCTACCTTCAGATGTCCATGGCAAGCCGCGAGCGCTACCATTTGTATGAGATCATCGAGGGCTTAAGCTTGTCCGAGGAACAAGTACATCTTCTGAAGGCTGAAAGCGGACATTTTTACTGCGGATCCCATCGGATACATTGGGATGTGGGGGTAACCCTAGACTATATTTGCAGTGGCTCGGATGCCTACTACGATATTCGCAATTGGCGTAGCAAAGCTCTTCTTCAATATTGCTCGAGAGAATACTGTAGCACTAAGTTTCTTTACACTAGTAGTCTTTTACTTTACTCGCGCTGCCAGCTTGTTTAACACTACATATGCCGATATGTCTGATTTAATAGGAAGCAACATGTATGAAGAAACACCCTAAACCATTATTTGCTTCTTATCTTGCTGAGATAATCTTCCGCAGGTCGCTAATTTCGTAGCTGCTCGTAAAGGCTGTATCCGTGGTCTAATAATGTCTGAAAAAAGGTCCTTGTTACTTCGTAACTTCTTTACAGATCCTCTTTTCTAGAGAAAGAGTGGTAGAACAACGTTACTTCGCCAGGGTTCTAATATAGCAGACGATGATAGAGTCGCTTGTTAGTAATCTATCTTCCACGTCTATTGTGCCAACGGCTTCAAAAGAGAATCGCTTAACATTGAATAAAGAGAATAGCGACGGGAAGCAAGGGACATATATGGGGCTTGGGATAATCGCAGACACTTTTCTATAAAGATTACCAGAGTGCACTTTAGATTATCAAGCTGAGTAGAGCTGGGTTTCTGTAGATTGAACTTGAATGTGAGCATACGTTACATTTTCTTCTAAGAAATGAAAAAGGATATGCTCAAGTATGTACAAAGAATATAAATTGTATACACAAAGTTCGGGATTATGACTAGCTGCTGTAAGTTGACCCAATGTCTCCCCATCGAATGTTGGAGAAGATGACATGAGTTGTTGGATCTTGGGCTTCAATAGTCGCAGGATTACCTGCCGTGCTACTACACGGGCCAGAGTTCCCGTTGTCAAGCCAGTTCATGTATTGGCTATCGTCATTCCAGATGCTAAAAACTAGAACCATGCCGCTACCAAGTGCCTCGCCCATGGTGGCCAGGTTGCCAAACTCGGAAGCACTGCTGTCGACTGACGAACACCAAGTAGCATTGATTGAATCTCCGCTAGCTCCAGAGACAGCACTGGGGAGCGTGATGCCATTTTGTTGGTAAATCCGACGAATTTCGCTAAGTGTGCCAGATGTGCTATTATCGCTGGTGATGAACTGGGTGATAATGGTAAAAGGCTTTGACGTGTCAAGAGTTCCGCCAGGCGCCCAATAGTTGTGGTATCCGAGAGCGTAGGGATTGAAGCCACAGCCGCCTTTGTCACAATTTGAAGCATCGGCAGCGCAGGGATGAGGTGTAAAAGCACTGGCGGCAGAGTTGGATTCCAAGACATCCATTTCATTACAGCAGTAGCTTGACCCGTCGGTGTTAAGGGTACCGTTCTTGAATGTCTCAACCGGGCATTGAGCGTCGCAGTAACCTGAACCATAGTTGGCGGCGCCGGTGTTGTATTGGTTACGGCCGCCCGTAGGGTCCATTTGTGAGAGATACAATGCACCATTTTCTCCACAAGGCAGACTGGATAGATCAACCTCAAAAGTGAGCTCTTGACCGAGGAGATTGAGTGTTGCGTAGTCCCCGTCCGAGTCCAGAAGATAAACACGAGGCGAGGCACTCGAGTACGTTCCGTCACTTTCGACGTATTGATTCATTGTCATGGAGTTTCCAGAGGTCGTAATACCCATGGCGGTATAGTTTGCACCTTCAATGAAGCAATTGGCAGCACAAGTAGCTTCATCAGGACACAACGTCGAGTTGATCCCAGTGCTTGTGGTGCACGATTCATAGTCAGCAGTGTGTATCCATCGGTAGCCCCAATCAAGTACAACCGAAGTCTGTTGTTGGACACATCCACCAGTGGTGGTACACTTCTCGGTCAAAAGTTGTGGATGGACTTCAGGCGTGGATGTGCCAAGTTGCTGAGCAGAGGTAAAAGAAGATAGGGCCAGTAAGGCTGCAACACGAGGTATTTGGTATCTTAGTGCCATGATGAAGATAAAATTTCAGAGGGCTGGAGATTCGATCTTGGACAGGCTTCCAAGGCATATTTATGATACCAAGAACGTACTTGAACGGAAAAACAATAACCATCGCCAACTTGGTATCAGCAAACATCAGCTGGTCCCGTGGCTCTTCTGCCCACCACGGGCCATCATTTGATGATTGAATGCATCTTGCTAATGTAAAGGATAACCATGTCGTTAGCATAGTCAGGTTGAAAACCAGTCCAGGCTGTTTTCCCATTGGATGGATATTGTAAGTCTGTAACTTCTGCCGGAAGTTAGCAGGAGCAAGTCCACAATTAAGCGTAATAGATAGATGGAATGTAATAGACTAACGGCGGGGGTTGCCGGTCTTTTGGCTAGTGCACTTTCTTGAAGATCCCATTATATGAATTAAAGGTCATCTGCAGGGATTGTAAATAGGGCTCCAGCAATGAAGAGGTAATTGAATGCTGGTATTGCCTTCGTCCGGATCATCTTTCCGAAATGGAAACGGCTGGCAAGGAAAGCGCTCGCCATGTAAAAGTAATCATTTCTGAAAGATCAAATGATCACGATATCCGAAACGGAAAAATCGGAGTAATATGGAAAAGGGTGCAAGGAGACCCTGCATAGCAATATGAAGACCTTGCATAAATGACAGCCTGGGCGGGGTCATCCAAAATGATTTTCAGGGTCTTCTCAATTTACCCTCATATCGCGCTATTATTCCCAGGTCATGCAGCAGATTTCATAGAACCTTCCTAGGTCAGTTCACCAGATCTGGTTGCCCTGCATCAAGGCTGAAAGAATTCCTGGGTTTCTGCGAGATCTGCATATTGTAAAAGGACCATCGCTACTGATTCCGTAGAAGAGAATGTGGCAGGAAATGGTACACACCGCAGGCTATTGAGTTCCCCATACACATGTCAAGGAGACTTCTAACAACAACAAATTATACAATGTTCAAAAAGGTATCAAACGTGTATATGAATGGTTTCGATTGCTCGAAATCATATTGAAAGTCTTCTCAATGTACTTGGCGATTCCAATGCTTCTCGTCCGCTACGAGACCATCCTATTTCTAAATGCAACCCCAGGTGGCAACAGATTGAATATCAGCGGAACCCATTTCATTGGTTCTAGTAGCTTAGCCGCCTGGCTTTTCATATGATCGATATTGTGCAAGGATGCCTCGGTCTGTTCTTTTCATTGGGTTCCCATCGATGAAGTCTCTAAACTGCATACTCTGGTCCCAGATATTGTATTCATCCAGTATTTTACACGTTATTTTTGCCGATAGCAGAAGACGGCAGAGTTAAGACGCAGCGTTGCGGTTTCTGGAGCTCCAGCGGATGGGGATATCTACGAATTGAGAAGAATACCAGAAGCAGCCATAGATAATGCAGCGCCACTAATACTTGCAATCTTCCAAAACCGTGCAGAAACAGCTAGCAAAGGCGACGACCCCAGACATTGTTTCCTCTCTTTTTTTTTGGCCTCAAAGGATATATTGCTGGAGATGGATACTAGATTGCTACAGAAGGGCGAGCTTTCTTTTTAGACCTTGGGCCTTGATCTACATTTGAGTTCAACGACCACAAATTACAAAAACGCAAAAGTTGCGAGCCAATAACTTGATCGCCCGTTCATCGTCACATAGAAATATGATCTCCGGTTCGTCAGCGAAGGAACAATCGAACTTTACCTACATTGCTCTGAAACGCATGCTCAAGATTTAAAGGTGAGCAGATACGAGAATATGCTTCAAACTACGATTCAGTATTCTCTTAGTCTCCTAGGCAAGCTGACCAAGCAAGACATCAGACTATATAAAAAACAATTTCATGCGGGCCTTTTCAGGGTCTCTTTACCGTCTGATTCATTGCCAGCAGGCTCTTGACCTTCCCCAATCTCAGTCCACATTGCAATATGTTCATATCAGTGCCGCCGCACACCGAGTTACCGCTGGAACGTTTTGCTTCTTGTCTCGCGATAAAAGGGAATGATCCGCTCCTGGATTTTCCATCATGGTTTAAGTTTTTACGTGTTTGCCATTGTTTTTCCAACAAGAACCGCGCTTTGCTATCGTATCCCTGCTTCTTGCTATTTGACTCAGAATTATAGAGCCGAGGAGACAAGACGAACGCTGAAGACCAGACAAGACAGTAAATCATTGATTCAGGAAAGGGTGGAAGGGAGCCTCGGAGAAGCGCCAAAATGGCCTCCGTTCAAGCAACACCACATTTCCAGTGCTTAGATTGATCCGTGAAAGATTCAGGCATTATGAATACTCGTAGCACAGGCAGCAATAGCTCAGATGCTCCAGGGTCATGTAGATAACATTCGTACATGAAGCAGCTATTCCATTGCTAGCCAGGGCCTATGGCAGAAAATATTGAAAGAAGTAGTGTGCCCTAATAACGAGATCCAGAATCATCAAAATACGCTCGAAAAACGGCAAAGACCGTACCAATTAGAGAAATTGGCTGATATGTCACTGTGCTGTAGCTCATAGGTCTTTCAGCTCAGGTCATAGCACATCATCAAGCAGGCTTCAAAATTTGATCACGCCTATCGCTGTGCCTCACCAAGCAGTGTCTTCGGCGCCTGACTCACTTCAACAGTGCTCTCCGGAACAGTTCTTATTATTTCCAAGTCAAGCCACCACGAGTCACTCGTTATGTTTGTCTGCTTTCCAGTAGCACGCTTGTGAGAGCCAAAGGCATTTTCAGTGTAGATCCCAATCCCAGGTCGCTCTTTAGATGCGCCTTCTACGGATACCGCAAGTGAGCCGTCTATGGGCTCGAGACTGCATTGATCGCCAGGAGTGCTAGTAGGATGGGTCGGTCGATACATCGCCAATGAAATAATACGACATGGAGCCTCTTCTCAACTGGCGCGAATAGTAAACTAAGAGGTATCAAGATTACGCAGGATTCGAGGTGAAAAGATACAAGGGCTGGAGTGCGGCCAGGGAAATGTTATGGGAGACTTCGGTCAGCGCAAAATAACCTCGGCTCATGCACAACAACACTTCGTTCAAGATTCCAACCTTCACAATGAAACATATCATATCGAGGGTTGATCAAAACCCTCATTGTCTTTTTTCTGACTTTTGAATTAACTAATCATACATACGGGTAGTCAACAGGCTCCAAGTTCCTCGTTTATCGTCTCTCAAAGCCATGATACCTACAGCATCCTAAAGACCTATCGCGATTGACAACCCAGCATCCCAAGAAGCCCACCAATCCCTTTACTCCTCGCCTTTACCTCCGCAGCTTGCCGTCTAGCTGGCCTCAAGATCAGATTATACACGAATACTCAATCATTGAATATCAGCCCAAAACGCGCGGGTATGACTATTGAGATACTCATATTTGGGGCTGGTGCCGTTGGTGCTTTCTACGGTTCGCGTCTTGCCACAGTAAAGGGTGTGCATGTGTCTGCTGTATGCCGTTCGAACTACAATGTTGTTCAGAAGAATGGCTTTTCAATAACTTCCCCTCAATATGGATCATATACATGGCAGCCATCACGAGTGTTTTCCAACTCAAGAGAAGCGCTCAATAGCAAAATAGCATGGCATTATATTATTGTGAGCACAAAAGCACTGCCCGATGTATCCGATGACTCACGATTACTCGACGGACTCGTAGGAGAGTCGACAGCAGTCGTGTTGATTCAGAACGGCTTGGGCGTCGAGGAACCATACCGGCAAAGATTTCCTCGTACGTCGATCCTTAGCGGCGTGACCGTTGTCTCTGCCGAACAGCCTCGTCCGGGAATTGTACAACATGCTCGCTGGACTCGCATAAGTGTTGGTCCATACTTTCTTGATTCCAATATATCTGCTTCGTATGAAGAAAAAGAGCTTGCCACGTCTCAGAATAAAACATTCGTGAATCTCCTGGCAAGTGGCGGCATCAAGGATGCCTCAGCATACACACATGAAAAACTCCAATTGGTCCGCTGGCATAAGATTGCTATCAATGCAGCGTTCAATCCGAGCTCCGTACTCTGCGGTGGTCCTGCGAATGCCGCAATGGCGCATGATCCTTTATTATACGAGCATTTAAAAGCGGTCATGGATGAAGTCCTTGATACTGGGCCAAAAGTTATCGGACAACCGTTTCCACCTGATTTTGCTTCGTCTGAACTACTCTTAAAAAGTACCCAGAAGAATACAAGTGGAAGTCGACCCAGTATGTGGGCGGACTGGGAGCAAGGCAAACCTCTAGAGTTAGAAGTGATTTTGGGAAACCCTATACGGATTGCTCAGGCAAAAGGACTCGGCATGCCAAGGTTGCAGAGCCTGTATGCTATGACGAGGATGGCTCAGCGGATAAGAGATGAAAAATCGCAACAGAGCAGACTGTAATATGAAATGATACTGCGCTGCTATTGTATGTCGTTCAGCAACTTGAAACAGGCTCTACACAGCCTTATTGCTGTCGACACTGAGATTATATTTTTCAATCACATTTGCGAAAAATCAAGAGGTCTATCATGCAATTCTACAGCACATAGGTGAGACGAATTATACGGTTCAAAGACGGTTCTAATGCTTGCCTTACGTCATTAGGTCAAGCGTCGAGTAAGTGTTTCGGCCCAGATGTTCAGCTTCATTTTTTCTCATTCATTGTCCTCGGCATCGCATTCTACGAGGGTCACTACGGATTGCAATAAGGAATATCGTCCCTAGCAAAACCGTCACTATTTGAGCAACTTCCTTAGATTTCATTCATCCCAGACAAACATATTCAATGTGTTTGCGATTTTGTACCAGCATGCGAAGTTTGCATGTTACAACGAGACAACAATCTTTTTGGCCGAAACACCTTTCCTCCACGCATCAAGCCCGGCCTGTACATTATCCAGTCCATGACCAACAACTTCTGGTTCAGGAGCCGGTATAAATTTGCCCTTTTCCAGGGCCTTTTCGAGAAACTCTGCAAAAATGGTCTTGCCCATGCCATTATCCTTCAACCCTCTGGGTTCTATAGATTTGACCAAGACATCTCCTTGAGATAGATTCTCTGGAACTCGTTGGACTGTCACAACGAACTTGGCGCAATCACACCTAGATGCCATCTCAACGCATTTCTGAGGTGCACCTTCGAAACCAATTACTGCACCTTCACCAATTGCATCGAATATACCGGGCATCGATTTTCCCTTCAAGGCATCAACAATCCGATCAACGACATTCTCATCCTTGTAATCAAACACCTGGCTCGCTCCCAACCTTCTCACAATGTCGAAATTCTTCGTGGATGCGGTTGTAAGTACCTCTGGAACTTCGGTCAGTAAATCCGACTCGTTCTACCAAGCATTCGAAAAGCTTACGTCGTAACCAGCAGCAACAGCCAGCTGGATGCCATTACTTCCCACACTCGATGCACCACCCCAAACGAGAAGAGTCTTCCCATTTGGTTCTGGGTCGATCAAATGCAGAGACAGAGCAAGATGGCCCTCTAGGAACAGACCGCCTGCGGCTGTGAACAAAAACAGAGGCAGGACTGTTGCTCTTTCGAATGCAAGACTGTCCGGAATTTTGGATGCCATCTGTTCCTGGACAATGGTATATCTCTGGAAAGCGCACTCGCCTGTGCTTCCATCAAGCGTTCCCAGCGCTATGCCCAATACACGGTCACCGATTTTTAAACGCGAACACGCGCCACCAACCTCAACGACTTCACCTGCGACGTCCGTTCCGAGAATAGTAGGGTATTTTAATGGTAAAAAGGCCATCTGCTCCAAAGCCCAGTCTACTGGGTTGATAGCGACGGCAAAATTCTTGATTGTGATTCCATTCGAGCCGGGACTAGTATAAGGAGCCGACCGGACCTCAAGTGGCCGAGATTTTGCAGCATTCAGCCATGCTGCAACATTGGGAGGTATGATGATCGTATGGGACGATTTGTGTTCGCGCAATACAATGGTGTTGGGGATTGATTAATCTCCTAAGGTAGAATAAAAGAATACGCTTTTTTTTGAGACGCGTATATCCGCGAGTCTGAAATTGGTTGTTCGGTCACTTTTGTTGGTTAAATGGAAGATATATGATTAGCCTCGTCTTTAACTCCGTAAGCCCGAGTTTGAGAAACGCTAGTGCTAAAAGCTGACTCCTTTAGATACCATACACGACGAATTATAGGGACTAAAAAATGACGAAATTCTCCTACACTGCCGCAGACGGAGCAGCAGTTCTCTTGAAGGGTTTTTTCGATTCAATAGGAGCGACGCGGCCGAACTGAGCAACAGAGATTAGTAGATAAATATTCAAAGGCCAGCTTTCCTATGTTTATTTCATTTGCGGTACGAATTACAGTGCGTGATATTGGTCTGGCGTTAGGATTTTCATCTGTGAATCAGTCAAGCAGACCTCATCGGATATTTTGAGAACCATCAACCTCATAGTGTTAACTCAGCGTCTCCGTAATACTGGTGCCGCTTGGGACGGCGGTCATTACGAGGTGTTTTACAAGCACCAGGCAATGAAATGATTCCTTCAGATGACTGTCGATAGCTCATTGGTCTTGTAGATGGTAGAAACACGTATTCTTACTGAAAATAGCCGAAAAGCATCCAACCGTTGTTTTCAGACTTCCAGAGAACTCACTAGCTTGAATCATGGTAAAATGCCATAGAGCAATACATGATTTACGATTGTCTCTCTTTTCTTAGCCTATTATAGTGCGATTCTAAGATGAGTTAGGTTGCTCGAAGGCGCTGGTACATTTCCCCCCCGAATCTAGGTGGAAGATGCTGATCATTGATTATCCCGCAAAAGACCGTTTGGCTTCATGTTCTAAATTTCTCAAGTACCCCGCGGGCTACCGTAGAGGCAGCGCTCTCTCAGTGAAAAATTTGTCGAAGACTGGTATTATCATGTCGTACAGGGGCGATCTGATCCAGCCCTTCACTTAGAACTATTCACCCTTCGAATCGTTCGATGCCACCAACGATCATAAACCTTTAATGGAAAAGGCATATTCTCGACACAGATGTGTCCACAAGTCACATACATGGTAAGATACTTGGAATGCGTTCATACATTTCATTGAATCCCTCGTGATGCTACCAGTGGCGCGAAAGCTTGAAGATATCCCTTTCCAAAACATTGAGTGACAAGATATCCGCTATCGACAGTATAGCTTTTAAAAAACAACAAAAACATTCTTTGAGCACCAACGATAGCCCAGCGGGCAGGTACAGAACCCTTGGCATTCTTAAAGCAATCTTGATGAAACGCGATTCGTTGAGCCTTTTATTGATCCGGAAGACTTCCCAGAAGGAACATATTTGGAGTATTGGGGGCCCATACCGCTCATATCCCTTTTCATGACCGTTCTCTAGCTGTACCCTGAACCTATCCAACTTTTCACCTCTACCAAAATCGCACAGGTTCGTCCAACCTAATGATTACCCGAGTCTTCGGCTGCGGAAAATTTCCATCCCCTATTTCCTATTATACCATTATCTTCTCCTATACCAATATTTCTTCTACTGCAGTCATTCACTTTAATGCCATTTTCCAGCTAATAACATTATGTGGCCGATATTATTGTTCCATCCACTGCCAATTCAAGATGATTGGTCTATAAGATCATTTAAGGATGTTCGATGGCAGCATTGGGGGAGCTTCGCTTTGTTGGACTAGCAGCGAGGGTGCAGACGGAGAATTCTCCGTGATTGGTGCCCGGGCTCTAGTGAAGTGATAGAGGATTGATCGCCGATCGGAGAAGTGAGATTTAGAGGATGGCCTTGTACTGGTAGGACAGCAGACTATAGAAAGGATTGAGGGTCGATTCGTAGAAAAGGTTGTTCAGCGGGATGATTGTGCCAATGGGAGAGAAGGGATGTGGCCTGCCTTGTCAGTCTTCTCTTTTAGACGCCACTTCCGAGGAAAGGCACAGAGTACACTTGTGGTCTTATCGATCGAATGGAAGAGCAACCCGTATACTCTGGCTTCTTACAACTCATTTGTTCCACGCAGAAAATAGAATCACGCTATATGTGACTAGAACTCATTTCTTTGGAGGAAATCTTTCGACTTTTCAAAGAGTCAACTGGTCAAGAAAACGTCCGGCTTTTCAGAGTTTTGATTTGCTAAAAATTTGCTCAGTTTCAAAAAACTCTGGTCAAGATGGACCGCTCGACTTTAGTGGAGACCCTGATTCCGAAAACCGATTAACCTTTGCAAGCTTCGGTTCCAAAGCCTATTCAACGCCAAACTTAAGATGAATAGATTTTGTTGTAACTACGTATGCTTTCATGATTTGCGGCACGCATTGCAAAGAAGAGCCAAGGGATCGCCTAAGGTTGCAATTTAAAAGGTGAGGGACCCGCAAGAACCAAAATCAGGTATTTGTATGTTGGTAAACCCTTCAACACACTTTCAAGCTTTTGGACACATAAAATTTATTAGAGGATATCTTCAAGGATAATGACATACAGTGTAGGTGAAAATCTCCTTAAAATATGTATTGCAGGTTATGTCCCTTGCGTTTTACAATATTTCTTACTGCAACTCAAGTGGAATAACTTTCAGCTATCGTTGGCTGTGCTTCAAGGCTTAGCAGTCCCAGCCTTGCGTTTCAGCCCCAGCAATCGATTGAGCGAATCGGAAGGGTCTGTCCTTGGAGAGCCAGCTGTTGAATGGTTTGTTTTAGGGGCCAAATTCAAGAACAGGTGCGTGGGGGCGTAATAATACGGAATATCTACAAGGTAGCATTCATAAAACTAGCTGTTCACCTTTTCAAATTGCACTTTTGAAGGTATGCTTTCTTATAATATTTCTTAATCAGGCTTCAAATTCAGAACGAATGTATTTCTTTCACTCATCTTCTACTTCGTCTTCTGGTTCTTCCTGTGTACTATTCCTGCTGGTTTTGATATCTCTCTTCAAATATGTCCACACCACTGCTCCTACAAGCAACAATGTCGAAGCCAAAGCCATTGTACCAAGAGTGGAGGTTCCGGATGTATCTGATGTACCAGATGTGCCTGAAGGAGGAGACAGCAGTCCCGATGGAGATAATGACCCCTCTGGAGGAGACGACGTACCAGGGGGGGACGATGATCCCTCTGGGAGCGGAACCAGTGATCCAACTCCAGAGCCTGATCCTGAAACCCCACAAGAAGATTACCCAGGAGGTTTCGCCGGTATCCCAAGACCTTCCACGAACGGAAACGAGGATTCTGCTCAGCCTGAGACGCCATTCACGGACCGTACGTATTGCTTCTTCCTATTCCCCACCATTACCCTTTTCTTCCTTTTCAAATCTCCCCGTCGAGCCACTAATATATTCCATAGAGTCACTCGAGGGCGCAAACGAGTTCTTCCAAGATGTCCAAGACTTCATCAACGCCGCATCCAACATGCTTGGCCTAATTGCCTCTTACACATCCAATCCCTCCAATACCCCCGTCGCTCGTTTTCGCAATCGTGCTGTCAATGTTACTCTCCCCAGCGCCATTATCTCTCCGACTCCGACCGTCACGCCCCTCTACCTTCCTAACCTCAACCTCAGCTCTGGCTGTGGCGTCCTCTCTTCGCTGAGTGCTGCTTGCTCATCCGCCTCCCCCCAAGCATGGGGCTCCACCCAATCCAGCGTCCAGGCCACCAATGCTCTTGGGGCCTTTCCCGGAACCTATTACACGTCGTCACCGTCGTCAACAATGTTTCTGTCATCAGCAACGCTCAACCCCAGTGGCCAGGCGTCGTGCGCGTGCTATTCTTCGAGCTGGTTCGTGCCGGACGTGTGGAATACCGCGGCGGCAGTGTGTGCAGGAGGGAGCAGTGTAGCAGCGGAGTTGGCGGGACTTTGCGTGGGCCCAACGGCGAATGTGAGAGGGTGGCAGCAAAAGACTTTCGGGGAGGAGGTGGCGACAAGCACAATGACGGGGGCTGCAGCGGCAGGAGCGGGTTTGAGTGGACTGCAAAGAGTAAAAGATAATGTGATGATAGTAGTGGTTGTGGCGGTGGTATTGGTTAGAAGTGTATGAGTAATAAGACAATGTAATATGGTATCATCTTAAGCTTGGGATGGAAACGATGGCCTACGATGAGGAGCCGTGAAACTATCTCCATTAAAGAACGCTCACCCGAACCGTCCACCCTGTGGCCCCCACTTTGCTCGCGTTCTGATCTCGTAGGAGACATTTGGTGTACTCCTGGAAAACCTCATTGACACAAGGCGTTGCGTTAGGCAGTGTCACGGGTCGCGAAAGAAGGTCTTCACCAAAAACCAGTCAAAGAAATCCCCAAAGCAATTTCGAGCCATCAAAAAGAAGATTCCATCCATTTGCAAATGGTCACAAAAATTGTACCTTTTGGTTATTGCTTGAAGATTACTCCAACAAGGCTTTGGTGAATGACTTCTCTTGCGACCCGTAAGCTTCCATATTGCATCCTCGGGAGAGATTATAGAGGTGTTCCAGCGACCAAGGCTCTGGGCCTTTCCTCTCGAATCGGTCAATTGCATCCGCGGACTTGAAATTTCTTGCCCAAAGTGGACATCCCAGAGAGACGACGGCTCCATCCATAGTGCCTTCTTTGCAGTGAAACACCTTTACGGACGAAGCCTCGATTGTTCCGCAAAAATCCATTTTTCATCATCTTCATCCCGCCCCAAATGCTCTCACGGACCCCATCGCTGCGGCCGCAGCCACGCCACCCAATATCACCATTTGCATGCCACCGCGCACGCACTTGCCCACCTCTCTTCCCTCTACCAGTGCCGTCTTCCCTGCTCCAAACGCAAACAATGCCACCACCATCAACCCGACGCTCCACCAAAACGCCCTCACTACCTCATCCGCCGGCACCAACAAATAAGGCAACAACGGCGTAAACCCGCCCAGAAAATACCCCACCGCAATCGTCATCGCCGACACCCACACCCTCTCCGCCACATCGTCCTCCCCAGCACCTCCCTTCTCACAACGCATCAAAAATCGCACCTGTGCATCCTTCTCTGCAGCGGCCAAGCACCCACTCAACGCCTCCAGCAGCTCCCCTGGGAATCCAAACTCGGCCATCGCATTCCTCATCAGCGCCTCCACAGCCTCGGGCCCCTTGTGCACCACAGCGCGTATAGATTTAGCTCTTGCAGCGTGAGCTTCGGCTTCAGAGCGCGCTGCGAGCCAACCACCAACGCCCATGCTGATGGCGCCGGCCGCGAGCTCAGCGAGGCCGCCAAAGATGACGACATGAGTCGTTGCTGGGATAGCTGCGTTGGAGGTAGAAAAGGAGGTCGAGAGGGTGAAAAGACCAGCGGTGAGTGCGAAGGGAACAGTGAGGCCGTCTGAGAGGCCAAGAGTGGCATCGGAGATAAGCCGGGGGGAGATGTTAGAGGCGGGGAGGAGGTTGTGTGAGGGCGAGGAAGAGAGAGAGGTCGGGGAGGAAGGTGAGGAGTAGAGGGGCTTTTCGGAGAGGTGATCGTCGAGGAGGCTACTCTCCGAGAGGGTGGATGCGCTCTCGAGGTCTGTTAGGGGAAATTGGGTGAGTTTGATGGGTTCGACAGGGGAAGAGGAATTCATACCTTGGTCAGAGAGCGGGTGATATCTCCCTTCGTATTTCTCTTTTGCAGAATGTCTGCCTCCAAAAACGAGGTGTTTCAGTAGAACGAGAGACATTTTGAGTGTAGACAGCTACTATGATACACAGAGAATGAAAAACGACAAAGAGCAAGAAAAGATGTGAAGATAAAACATGGAGCAAGACACCTGCCTTGGCCGTCAATCAACCACTCAATTCAGTAACGATCATCCCACGCATATTGAACAGTCGCATGCTCTATACATGCTGTTTGATTGGCTGCGGCCCAAGGAGGACGCACGACAAGATATTGTGCGGAGAGGCAAAAGCACTGTTCGCAGGTCAGTGCCGGCCATCAAAGCTCCAATTTGTCTAGAATAAGGTCCAGAGCACGTCTATCCTTGATCGTCGACCACGTGCAGATTCTACTTGGATAGAAATTGACGTGGATTCAGGATCTGCTCGTCCTGCCTAGGTGAGACTAGCTGATGGCTCAGCCCCAGAGCCCTACGTGGAGCGGAAGATGCAAGGGCCCACCGATGATCTTTGCCATAGCGTGGCGAGTAGTTATCGAGGAGCACGACGAAAATGACCTGCCCGTATGGATATGCATAGACTTAGAGGAAGAACGACTTGCCACGGATATTCGGATGTACAGTGAACCGAGCTCTGTGTGCAATTTCTCGTCAAAGTAAACGTGCAATCGGACGCGTTCGCCAGAGAGTCAGAACTTGCGGCAATTCGTATCCAGGATTGTAGATGGAAGATTTGATCGAATTATTGTTATCATTTGGTAACTATACACGAGCATGCCCAACCAGTCCCATGCTCCAGCTATATACATCATAAATGCACATCTATATTTAAAGAAGAACGTAGATTACTCATGAAGCAGTCGTAATAGCCCAGCCCTGGGGAGGCCGGAGACCATCAGGAATCTCTACACCAGTGTTATAATAGGTATTGTTGACAAAGGCTTTCCAAATGTTCTGGACCAACGGCAAAACAGTCCGGCCATAGTATTTTGCATTGGTGTCTGGCACAGGGAGAGGCCCTTTCCGGGTGTCACTAAAGGGACCGATGAATGACTGATTAAGGAAGATAGAAGGATTTGCCACGTTGGTGGCAGCATCCCATGGTCTCAGTTTCTCGTTGACCTTCTCTGCTACCCATGAAAAGACATTGGCGCCAACATCCCAGCGACCCAGAGTATGAAGGCCCCAGTTGGCCTCAACAGTAGCAATCTCAGAGTAGTGATCGTAAAAATTGGAGTCGGTGGTACCAATCAACTCTTTGGGAATGGAATCGCCGAGGAGAATACCCAAGACTCGGTTCTGCTGAGTGTAGGTGTGGTTCTCGTCAAACGTAATGAGGACAGTCGTATTCTGCATAAATCTAGTGTCGTTCAAGAGAGGCTCGACAAAGCTTCGAGTCCATGCACCTGCAACAGTCACACTGGTGTCGTGGCCATCATCAGTCATGTTCGGGGTAATAAACATCCACTGAGGTAGCCTGTGGGATTGGAGGTCCTCGTGGAACATGGTCAAATTCTTGTTTCGAGCAAGCCGGTCCGGAGTGGTATTGGCGTTGTAGATGATGGCTGGATTATGTTTTCGAACGTAATCGTTAGCTTGGGTCTGTTGATTGACCCAGCTATAGCCCTCGAAACCAGAGTATGGCATATCCTCTTGATACATGCTCCAACTTATCCCGCGTTCCTCAAGCAAGTCAATGACACTTGACACATTGCTGGGAATTTGATTAAAGTCATCGTTGTCCATGCCAAAGTTGTCACCGCCAATAGACGCAACATAATTTGGCTCAGATGGATGGGTTACCGCAAAATAATTGGAGAGAGTGATGCCCTTTGAAGCGAGATATGCAAGATTGGGGTCGCCAACAGCCTTGTCGTAGTCTGTGTTTTCCAGCCATATGATGGCAAAACGTTGGAAAGCTGTGCCTGGTACATGAGATGTGGGGTGCGCGGTTCTGGCAGTAGCTTGCGCGGCATAGACATCTGAAGCAGATGTTTGGGTATTCTGTGCCAAGACACCTCGACCCGCAAGTGCAAGGGCGGCGATTGCAAAAGTAGATATCATTACGAATGCGAGGACGAAAACGAACGTGTACAGTATCCAAGAACGGTAGACAGGTTTCAAGGACTCTTCTTTGAGAGAGGGTGGGTCGCCGACATCTGCTACCTCATCGGCAGGAAGTTTTTTATATACCGCCATCTATGCAGGTCCATGATTAGAATTAGTCTGGCTGCAGAACGGTCGTCGTTGCAAGGGAAGAGCAGCATGGGTAAACGAAGATTACCACGAAGAGCCTGCTTACTGACCTTCTAGGAAGTTCGTGAAAGAAAAGCGGCGCATGGTCAGCGGCCGCTTGTCATTGGCTACATGTTAGCTTAACGGATGGAACAGGTTGGTGGAAAAGATTGGTCGCGAGAGGTGGGGAGGCCCAAGTTCTATCGAAAATGCAGCCAAGGCAGGTCGGGCCGCGAAGGCACAAGAGGAGGGCACATGTGTTTCAGGAATCGAACGTGATTCGTCTTACACGAGAGCAGAAGTCTGGAACGGGACCAGTTTACGCGCTTGTCCCGTCCATCTGCATGTCATCTTGCTGGAGACGATCCCTGCATGATGTTGTTGGTTGACGGCTCAGCCGTAATGCCGAGCCTGATCTCTCTCGCTCGATGGATGACTTCCATACGCGCAGACACATGGTTACCTTACCTTATCGATCTTTATTGAACGTACTATGCCCATACAACATGATGATGACATCGAGGAAAGTTATGAATTGGAATCAAGCGCTTCGCAGTTAGACACCTCTGAAGACCAGGAGCAGGCCTTGCTCTGTGAACACAATGTCGAGAAACTTCCCCAGCAACGTGCAAGAGAGCGACGCACTACCCTGACCACCCTATTCTTACGACCGCGGACGCTTGTCCCAATCGTTCTGGGATCCATTCTAGCATTGATTGCTCTGGCGATAGCACTAGGTAAAACACGCGATTCTGATGCATCCAAAGCACTCGAACTTCCTGTGGGAGGGAGCAACGCTGCGAGTACAGATGTCAGTGGGGGTGATGTTGTAGAAAAAGCTCGAGAACCGGGTGATTATACATTGGATGCGGACTGGGACTATGAAAATGGGCCAAAGAGGCGTGTATACAATTGGACAATACAAGATGTTGTAAAGAATCCTGATGGTGTGTTTCGCCAGATGATGTTGATTAATGGGGGTTTTCCTGGGCCACTCATTGAGTGCAACGAAGGAGATACGGTCATTGTCAACGTCGATAACCAAGCCGTCAATGCAACGTCAATCCACTGGCACGGACTCTACCAAAATGGGACGAATTGGATGGATGGGACGGTTGGCATCACTCAATGTCCGATAGCACCAAAATCACAATTCACATATGAGTTCAAGGTTGATAGCCAGTCGGGAACATACTGGTATCACGCACATCAAGGCGTACAAGCCGCAGATGGACTGTTCGGTCCCTTCGTTATTCATGGGAAGCATGAACGCGAGCAGCAAAAGATCCAGTACGATACGGATCGTGTAGTTATGATACATGACTACTATTACGACCCTTCGAATGAGTTGCTTATGCACTATCTGGCACCAGATCGAGAAAATGCTGAACCAGTCCCATCCAGTGCCATGATCAATGGCTTAAACGTCAGAGATTGTACTTCGCTACCCAATCGAAGATGCGACAACTCGACCGCAAATCTCCCCATTTTCAATCTCGAACCAACCAAGAATCACCGACTACGAATCATCAATGTCGGTGTTTTCGCAGAGTTCCAAGTACAGATTGATGAACATGAATTTGCCATCACCGAAGTTGATGGTACAGACATCTGGCCTGCCTACTACCACCGCCTCAAAATCAATCCAGCTCAACGATACAGCATTGTAATTTCATCCAATACCTCCAATTCCTACTGGCTCCGCGCCCAAATGGTCACCACCTGTTTCGCCGAACCAAACTCTGAAATGAAAGGGGAGGCTCGTGCAATCATACACTACACTCCCAATCCAACCAAGCCAGACATTTCAGCCCCCGAGCCTACAAGCAAAGACTGGAGCGAGGTTGTCGAGCTCGAATGCCGCGACATGAACACTTCAGAACTCATCCCCATCGAAATAATGCCGCCTCCATTGACCGCAGACGCAACCTTCTACTTCCGCACAAACTTCGAAATCGGCGCCTGGCGTCTCAGTCGCGGTTTCTTCAACCAATCCTCTTGGCGCCCGGATCTTCGCTCCCCAAGCCTACTCCGCGCCATCGATGGCCTCTCCACGAGCAATACCTCCTTCCTCTCCGCCGGTCCCTCCAGTACCACATCCCTCCCTGTTGAGACCCTTCCCAATCCACATGTCTTCATCAACACCGCCGCATTCCCCGCCTCCCGTGAACTCACGCTGCAAACGCTGCAGATCCAAACCATCGACCTACTCGTCTCCAACTTCGATGACGGCGCTCACCCGCTCCATCTTCATGGCCACAAATTCTGGGTTCTTGCGTCTGGTTCTTCGGGCTACCCTCCTACAGACCTCTATGATAACATGAGCTTGGAGAATCCGCTGCGTCGGGATACGGTGACGATGGAGGCGTTTGGCTGGGTGCTGGTACGTGTCACCTTGGATAATCCGGGCATGTGGGCACTCCATTGTCACGTTTCGTGGCATGCCGAAGCGGGGCTGATGATGCAGGTGCTGGCAAGGGCGGATGTGGTATTGGGTTGGGAGATGCCGGGGGAGGTGAGGGAGTTGTGTCAAAGGGAGAAACTGAAGAGCGGAGCGACGCCGGAGGATGAGGTGTTTATGGATGATGTTGAAGGGTGAAATATGGTCATATCTATAGCCAAGGTTCGTGTCAAGAGACGGGAATGCATAACACGGCGTTTATCTTATTGCATTGGGTTACATATACGCCTAAATCGGGACTCAGGTGCGTTTGTTCACGTGGTAGACAATGATCTTGCTATGAATGGTTGTTTGGTGTCAAAGTCTACTCACGGGGCTACCCTCATAGCTGTCCGGCAGCGGAAGATGGCAAGGCTTTTCTCTGATCGTGTTGACTTGATGATACGCTCGTATCGATAAATCCCGTCATAGTCACCTATGTTAATGGGTGAGATCAAACTCATTTCCTAATAATACACCCTATTCTAATTTACAAACTCGTACAAACGGACCATTACACATTTCATTATCATTGCTTTGACTCTAGCCCCACAAATCATTAATCGTTGACACCTTAATCGTTAATCCACTGGTCGAACTTTTTGACAGAGACGCAATTTGCTTTGTATTTGGTGAGAATGCCACACATACAACTTCATCAATGTTACCCTGGAGGGCACCACAAATTGACATTGTTGCTAGATTCCAGAGCCAGATTGTCCGCCCATTCGCTCCAGAGAGAATGGTTCCATCCGGCGAGAATGTGACGCTATATTGAGAAACACCATCACATCTTAGCGTAGTGCAAATTTCCCCAGAGTGCACATCCCAAAGCTTGATTTCATTCTTGTTGAGTACGGCGGCAAACGTATTGTTGTTGACTGAGAAGGCTATATTTCCAACCCAAGAGGCCTCATGTTTAAAGACGCTACGAGCCTCTCCAGTGGCGAGGTCTGAGAGTCTAATTGTTTCGTCGTCCGCGGCGGCAATTAATTTGTCATCTGGAGAGATTGCGACATGCCAAAAATGAAAATGACTCTTAAAAAGAATGCAATTCGACGCTGTGTCCAGGTTCCAAAGTCGCACGGTCTTGTCACGCGATGCCGACGCAACAAGGTTTCTTTTCGGTGAGAATACGACACTGTAGACACCGCTTCTGTGGCCTTTGAGTATTTTGGATATCGTTCCGGTAGTAATATCCCAAAGTCTTACCCTCTTGTCCAAAGAGGCCGACGCGATCAGCTTGCTATCAGAAGAAAATGCTACACTATACACCGCTTTGACATGACCGGTGAGCACTCTGTGAATAGCTCCGCTATCCAGGAGCCAAATCCTGATGGTATTATCATGTGACGCAGCTGCTATCAGTTCTCCATCAGGCGAGAATACGACATGCCGAACCTCGGTCGTACCCTGTTTCTTGCAGTCCAATCTCTTAGCAAATTTCCACTCGGCGTCAATCTTTCCCTCGGATATTGACATTGCTTTCGCAGCTTCCGCAGAAGAGACGACAGTGTTAGCTGTAGTGTTTATGGCCTGAGATGGCTGATATGGACTTTGTGTTGGAGTATCCCAAAAAACGGAGTGCTCGGCGTCTGGGCGACTCAATGGTGTCTTTCCCAATCTATCCAAAAGTAACTTAGCAGGCGAGCAGCAAGACAATATGATATTCATAGTTCTTTCTCCTGGATAACATACCTTTCAATGTCAACATCATCTTCTGCAAACTCTTCAAGCCATACATCTTGCAAGCCTTCTTTAGCTTCCGGGCGGGCCTGCGGCTTCGGCTCCAGGAAACGTTGAATAACGGCACGGCCTTCATCACTCACATTTGTTGCTCTTAAAATACTCAAAGGCGAGTGATCTCCTGCAATATACCGTGCCAAGTAATGCTGATCTCTGAATAGGTTCTGTCCTGTGAGTATGAAAAACACAATTGCACCGAGAGACCATATATCAACGGCGTTCGTGTTTGACGCGTCTAATTCCTTGTCTACATCGATAAATCCAAGAGTCTCTGGTGCCGCAAAAGCAGGTGTACCTAGTTGCGTTCGCAACATTGTAACTCGCTCGACTGCTCGTTTGCTGACACCAAGGTCTGTAATTTTGACCCACCACCGTGGGCCTTCACAGACTACCAATATGTTCTTTCACCCTACTAATCAGTTTTCATTCGTACCACTACAAAGTCAAACAAGCTTACCGAGGGTTTCAGGTTTCTATGAGCAAATCCATTTTCGTGCAAGAATTTTAGGCCTTTGAGAACCTGATAGCAAATTTGTTGAGCTTCTTTCTCTGGTAGCGGCGACCCAAGATACTGATGTAAACCGCCGTTAGGCAGGTATTCCATAGCAACAAAAATGCTGTCCTCATCATCGTACCAACCCAGAAACTTAGCAAAAAGTTGCTCGTACTAGACGATCCTTAGTATCAATTGCAAATGTATAGCAGCGGGTGACACCACTGACCTGAGCCTGAGAGAACATAGATATAGTCTCCAGTTCTCGCTGAT
Source organism: Astrothelium macrocarpum (assembly GCA_021030915.1). Lineage (NCBI taxonomy): Eukaryota > Fungi > Ascomycota > Dothideomycetes > Trypetheliales > Trypetheliaceae > Astrothelium > Astrothelium macrocarpum. Next base: position 20,398 of record JAGEMR010000167.1, on the reverse strand, counting down.
AATCAATAGACCCGATCTTCTGAATTTTTTTCACTGTGCGCAAAAAGCCTCTGCTACTCCCTTGAATACATCTTTGCAACGTAACAACGCCGAAGCTCCCCCTGCCCAGATGTTTCTGCGTTGTCCACCTTTCTTCTACGCGAGTCCTTCTTTGTAAGAATGTCCGACCAGGCACGTACCGGACGTGTTGGATGTATTCGGAGCCAAGCTCAGTCTCGAGCTTTAAACTCCGAACAAGATCCGTTGGACTCAACTCAATTTTGGCCTCGCCAGCTGCTTCGTCAGGGGTCGAAAGAGCCTTCATAGTAACGTGAGCTTAATTGTCTTTTGTTGTAGTGTATGAAGCCTTAATTACACCGAAAAGCATGGCGGATTTGCTCAAGGCATCGTTCACACCAGCTTGAACGAGAACTCATGAGTACAAATTCGAAAACCAGCAGTTATCTTTGCTGGACATGTAGTATGAATGCACACAAAGAGCTGATCGTAAGAATCCCACGGGGCTTCGGTAGAGCTAGCTTTCGAAACCAGAGCACCTTATAAATATCTCATGTTTGGCGATAACATTGACATTTGTCCCTCAGAATGCGAGCGTGGCTGGCACTGACGCACTTATCTCAGTGCCTCAGGCGACAAATCAAAGGTGAGCTATCCAACGCTTCGGGTCCACATCTGAGGGCTAAGATAACAAAGGACCAACTACCTATAACGTGAATTGTTACAAGGCTTTCCCTGCTCTCTAAGCGCATTGAAAGAGTAGCAACATCAGACGAATCAAGCATGATCCTATACCATGTTACCAACGTGAGTTTCTTGGCAAAGCTGAAGCGTAAGCTGCATTTCATTGGTTGGTTATAAAAAGAAAGTTGATTTTCTCGGCTGTCGGATCAAATGTTGACATGCACAAGCGAATCCTGATATCCAGATAGACAATCGAATTGCATGCCCCGGATACGCATAAGCTTTCCTAATACGGAATATAAAGCGACTTAGATCTTGTGGAAGCCGTCACTGAGAATTGGGATTTGCAAAGAGAAATCCTTTGCGGCGAATCCGATAGCGAGGCTGCTCATTTAGCCTTCGTTCATGTCAAAATACTTGACGGGTATCTCGAATGCACGTCAAGGATCTCCGTATGGCCATTCGATGCTGATGAAAGAATTTTCGCATTGTAAACATACCCATCAGGGTTTACATAATGAAAAGGGTGGCGACGCCGACGCCTGTGAACCGATACTTTGCATCAAGGCTCATTGGAAACGCAACGCATGGACTCAAGCAACGTAATAAGAAAGCCAGAAAACTTCGGAACAAGAGCATTAAGATTATTAGGAACGAGGTGATACTGGAAAGGAATATCCAACAGAGCCAATAGCTTTGTCAAATCAGAGAAGCGTAGTAGGATGAGGCAAGAAGATGACAATATAGTACTGTTAAAGTATCCTGGTGGAGCTACGTGGGCCAGGTTCAATCACGAAAAGAATGAACCTGTTCTCATCCTCGTTTCTGGTGATTTGAAACCCACAAGTGGATCACAGGCTGCACAAGAACAGGTCGAAAGTCGGAAAACTATTCGGTTTCCCGAAATACAGGCTCAGGAACGTCTCGAATGCGAGCGATTTGAGCACGTCTTCCTCTCTCTTCCGATGTGCGAGCTGAGCCTGAAACAAGGCGTGGTATATCTTGGAATTGGAGAGCAGGCTCAAAGGCTTGGCCAGGAAGACAGCCATTGGTAGACTCCATTCACGGGACGCGAAAACAGATTCGGAATGGAGAAAGCAACTTGAGTGCTTGAGAGAAAGGTTCCATCACACTTGCAATAGATTATCTGCGAAGAAAAGAGATTGGACTCTGTGGGTCGATGGCTGAAATATCGCCGATTTTCGCTTACATTAGTCCCCTAATATTATTACTCAGCAGCGAGAACGCGCCCATCAGCTCCTGCGAACATGCTCTCTTTCATCTAATTCTGCGTTGAACTTACCAGCGTTGTCGATGCATATCTGTCCATTGTTTCTAGTTGACGAATCGCGGTTCAAGCATCCAAAACTATACCGATCTAGATGCGTACATACATGAATCCTTAACACTCGTGTTTCAGTCACAATTGGTGTCGGATCGAAAATAAGAGACCCGTTAGGAAAGTAGACTTAGACGCCATTCTAATTTCCCCCGCATGCATATGCCAGCCACTCAGAAATGTTCTTACCGCCCATCTAGAACTTTATCATAGATGGAAGAGAACTATGCTGCACCCACCACTAGTGCACAAGGCCCCGATAACACGGTATTGATATTAGGCGACAACTCTACCGATGAGGTATCTTCACGGTTGAGGGGGTAAATATAACTTTGTTACAATTGGACTCGGATTGAGCTTGATTTACCTTTTGGCTTGTCTTCTTGTAAACAAACTCAAGCAATAGTATCATTGGAGGTTGCAAAAAGAACTTTCATGAAATGGAAACGTCGAAAGTGAGCTGTTCGCGTGTTGAAAGGACCCCGAGCTGCGTTTGGATCCCACCTATCCACGGGCAACAGGATGTGCGAATTTTCAATGATAGCTAAGGCATGCATAAAAGCGAGGGCCACAGATTGCTCCGAGTGATCAACTTACATACAATGGGTGATGATTCATCCGACGGCAACGAAAGTGCGCCTGCAATATTGTAGGACATTCCATCTCCTCTTTTTGAGCTCCGAGGGACGGGCATTGCTCTTATCACAGCCCACACCGTGCCAAAGGTAATATAGGCTTGACAAGTTTGATGCAAGTTGATAGATCAATCAGTCGTGCAAAGGACTGAAATGTCAGAAACGTCAGATCATTGCAGGAAACAGTTGGATCAAATTGACGGCCTACTAATCTAGGCATAGAGAGTATCATAAATTGCCTTTTCGCATCCAACCCAAGCCCCGAGGACGCTAGGATCTGGGCGAATGTGAGTATGTCTTGCAATGAATAATCTTTAAAAGGCAACACGAGAAACTCACTTGCAAATGGTAGAATCTGAGAAGCAATCATGCCACCAACACCCATTTCTCTGTCACACCACCAGAACAGATTAGCTAACCCCGCCCAATTTACAGTGCCATTGCTTCGACCGGTCCCTATATCTTTACCACATCCATCAGTAGTGATTTGGAATGTCAAGCCCCATCCTTGTGGCGGGTCACCTTCCTGAGGATAGAGAATCGGAACAGGATTTGTTAATTCAGGCTTTGCTGCCGGGACGCCTTGACGGCCATAGTCAGGAAATTCGGGAATGTGGTTTTTGAACATGATATCGACAGTTTCAGGTTTCAGGATTTGCACGTTGGTGGTCGGAGATGTGCCATTGTTTAAAAGCGTGGCTATAATCTCTATCGTAAACGAATATGGTTGGCATCACACTCCCAGGCAGTGGCAAGATCGCCCATTAGTTACTTACTGCAATAATCGGTAGGTTTTGCAAAGCAGCCAGCACCACCACTGTTGAAAATATGTTTCTTCTCGTGGTCAGTTTTGGCTATCATCGAACGACGAAGAAGGTGATCGTGCGTCGAGACAGCTCCGTCTTTATCGTGTTGGTGCATGAAAGCAAGCCTAGACTTCATCTCATTGCTTGGGAACATAGAGATCTCTGTGATCCCAAGTGATTGGAATATGTGCTTCTGAAAGTACGCATCAAGGTTCAGTCCAGAAACACGCTCGACAGCAACACCAGCCCAGTCAATGTTGACACCGTATTCCCATTTGGTTCCGGGCTGATTGACCAGAGGCATATCTAGAATGTCGGCTGCATCACCAGTAAACTCATCAAAACCAACAGGCCGCCCATAATTTCTGAGCTTTTCATTAAAAAAAGTATATCCAAATCCAGCAGTATGTGTCAAAAGCATTTTCAAGGTAATGTCACCTTTCTTCGGTTCCAATTGGCCCTGATCATTAAGGTACTTAACGTTACTGAGCTCTGGGAGGATTTGATAGAGCTGGCCAGCATCATCGAGAGACAATTTCCCTTGTTCAACCAGTTGCATGCAAGCAATGCCTGTTATCATTTTGGTGCCTTCTTGAATTAGTAACTGCGCATGCAAAGTTAACACAAAAATGCCTACAAGAAGCAATCCAAAAGATGGTGTCCATTGTCATAGGCTCCGTGCTATCCAAACCACGCTGACCAGACGCATGCGAAGCGATTATTGAACCTGTTTTATCGACAGAAGCAAACACCATTCCAGGTATACCGGTGCTCGCGTCGGTTATGAGGCCGTCAAGCGTGGCTTTGACGCCTGACTGAGCCTTTTCCCAGAGAGCCATTGCGGATTAGTACTGCAGGAAAGCCTATGGTTATGGATATGCTGGGATTGTCCTGAAGACTTGAGGAGTTACGATCGACTTTTAAGTCTTTTGACGTTATCCTGTCGTCCTAACTCGGTTTCTTGCATAGCTTGCCGAAGCCATGACCCCACTCCAACCCCGCGTTGTGTTAATCGCTTTTTGGGTAGCATCGAGAGACTAGAACCACTTTTTGAACATGCTACTCCCGGATTTAATACCATCAATTAAGGATACAGGTAGACCAAGTCCCAACTGAAACAGGCTAGTGTTTTCGAAAAAGGATCTCCAGCAAGGAGTTGATGGTAAAAGCAGCCAATCGGTTCACTTTTTCCGTTTTGCGATTGCTTTTCGAGCTTCTTTAATTGCTGCCATGATTAAAGGTACTGCGACTGGACCAAGAAGTGGCAAATACACAGCTACTTTGTGTTCGTCTGGAAAATAAACTTGGCCCACCATTGCGGGTTCAAAAAAAGCTTTTTCGACCTCCTTATCCGCAATTCGGCTATTCTCCAAAGCGCTTCCAAACTTGCCCTCCCTCAAGTCATCACATGCGCTGTGTAGATGAGCGATAGTGAGGCCAACAGACTTGGCGACAGTATCTGGAATAGAAATTGAGGGTAGCGCAAGAGTAAGTCGAGCAAGAGATCCAAGGGTAGACGAAGCGGAGAGCAGAAGGGATGCGGCACGTACTCGGGTCAAGGTGGAAAGACGCATTGGGAGTGAGACTGGGGTCTCTGGAACACCCAGAAGAGACAAGAGTTGGTTTGAGAATGTAAAGAATGGCCCCTCAAGCATCTCCTTAGTTAAACTGGCAGGTGTTTCATAAATGTCGTCATTTCCGGCAGGAACGTTTAAGATACGTACACCGCCCCACTGAGGAATGAGCCAGCTATCCCCCCCATTTTCTTTGATGACCAACGGTGTTCGAGATTCAGAGGGAATATACAGTACGAAATTGATCGTGGGTCCCTCACCGATGCTCGGACTCAATGGCCATTCCGCCGCATTGATAAATCCACTGAGATCTTCCCTATGAAGGGTCCAAATTTTGGATTGTTCATCATACTCTGGCTCATGAATAGACGGCGCAAATGTCGCATGGAGCTGAACTTGAGTGTCCACTGTGAAGTTGCTGATCGGCGTGAGGGTGTGAAGTAGCGTTGTCATGTGTTCTTCAAGAGCAGCCTCGATGGCCCAATCGGAAGGTTTGGATGTCGGTGTAAATAATGAAAATGTCAAATGGTACGTGGAAGCTGATTTAACAGACCGGGTGGTACGTTTGACAAGGCTCTCTTTCATTTCTCCGGAAAGAAGGGGCGACTCTGTTCCTGCTATAGCCGAGCTCGAAGTCAACAAGTGCGTCAGAATAGCTTTTTCTTCTCCATATAGCTGTTGCAATTCAAGTGCAATAAATGTTGCCAGCGGCGAAGAAGTAGATGATGATGAGGGTATCTGGTTAGGGGCATAGAAGACTTCGACCATTGAGTTGTAGGGATGTAGTTCAGCTCGCGGAGTGTTACTAACAGCACTCGGCATGAGACGAATAGTAAGAGCAACATCGGCATCGCCAATACCGCTGTTACTAGGTGTTCGGATAACCTGCGAGACATTGTTCTGAGCAACGGAATCAGAGAGGAGCAATCGCAGGTGGTGAGCAGAGAAGTCATTGTGGTCGTCAATTGCATGTTGCGTCGTTCGGAGAAGATTCTGAGCATCTACAGTAGAAAGATACGCGGCCTCGAAGGCTATTTTCAAGGGAAACTCTGGACGACAAGCCTAGTGAATGTTAGCTTGTCTTAAATAATCAGACGGTTTACTCCATTCCTTGCCATCTGCCCAAGCATTCATTGCCTGCAACGGCAAGGAAGCCCGATGAATAGTCGTAGTCCTCCACCATATTGGGAGTCCCAAAAAGATAGCGATAGCCCAGAAGGAAGCAATGGTGAAACGGCGTGTCCAAATGGTAGAGGAAGACTCTCGAGGTGGTTGTTTTGAAGCTGTCAGTGCATTCACGACGCGTACGACTGACGTTTGGGACGAATGTAGCTTCTCATCGGCATAGCTGGATTCGTCGCCATCAGAAGACATGATATTCATTGAATTTGGGTCATGCACGACCCCAGAAAGCCCCCGATGTGCGAAGCAGCTCCAAATCCTTTGATAAACTCATTTCTGTCGGAGAAACGTAGCGCCGACCACCTATCTTCCCTTCCCTGATTTCCGAGCTGTGTACTCTACCAGTGGCTGCAATAAGAAATGCCATCCGCGACCGCGAAAGGTGGGATCGCCATACGCCTCATGGAGAGGCCCTCAGCACTAAGGAATAAAAATCTTTTAGAGATACCTTATGACGAATTATTGACGGGCCCTAATGGCTTGGAATAGTATGGGTGTATCAAAAGTCGTCTAAAGTCTTGCTAGAAACAAGGCATCTCTTTCTTATCACTCTTGCTTTTCAGAGGCTACTTTCAGGTTGACATCAAGCTTCTTCAATCGAATGTACTCAGCTATGAATCAGACACTTCTCTTCGTAACCCTTACAGCATTCGGCAGCTACTTGTACCGCTACATCTTTGACCGTACCTGGCCTTGAGACTAAGCGCAAGTAGTGTTCCCCCACCCAAAATTAGCAACATAATTGCCTTGACGAGCAACGAAGAGCCAATAAATTCTCGTGGCTATATTTCACGTCCTAAAATCTATTGATCTTCATCGGATAACCCCCAATGAACTTAAATCCCATGATTTCCCACTCTCTCTTGGCTTGCAATAAAGAAGGGCGAATGGCCAAAGTGTGGAAATTGCACGAGAATATGTACGCTCAGTTCTGGACTCTCTATCCGGGGGAGAATACGAAGAGAAGATAGAACGCTTTTATAAAACCTTAGAGCTCCAAGTTGCATAACACATCGCCGTACGGTGGGGTATTCAGAAAGTTCATGCTCACGCTAAAAAGCGTAGGGTCTCTAGAATCAACCCCTGTCACCTCATTTGGCCTGATCTCGTCGGAATTTCAACCAACTATTAGGTCGTGCTTTGCAACTAATACTTGTTCGAACGCAGAATAATTTGGGCACTGCTCCGAGCTGATTGGTGCAACATGGGTGTTGAACAAGTTTTACTCTATTCGATACAGTCAGCTGTTGGTGTCCTTAGCGTGAGCAGAAACCTCCTGAATGCACGTACTCTAAATTCATCCCTTTCCGACGGTCGTACACGTATCACGCTATAACATCAATCCCAGGGACCCAGACGTGCCTCACAGACGCACCTCCGCGAATGGCCCAACTCTCCAGCCCTTATTCCTCAATCTGCAAAAGGGCCGAGCCATTCTACTGCCAAAACAGGAACCGCGTTAATAGACTGTACACCATGTAATAACACCGGACACGGTCACGCCTAGCTCGACCGCATGTAGAATGCAAGCGAAAACGCGGTCGGAGACTGAGACTTGCTTTTTGGATCATAACTAAGATGTTGTTCCATCCCTCGGAACTGACAGACACCGGGTCAATGGGTGGTGGCAAACAGCGGACGGTCTTACGTCTCTGCATTCCAATACACTCGGAGAGTGCGAGGTTCATTCCGATAAGAGAACAATAGATGAATTTGCGGATATGTGGAGCCAACTTTCTGGAAATTGCATACGATGGTCGTGCACAGAGCACAAAGTGTCAAGATTTACGATAACACTCGAAACGAGGCTAGGGGAACCTTGTAAAGCAGAGAAGGTAGGTGGCAACGCAGATAAGCTGCTTGCGTGTTTTTGGATTTTGCGCAAAAATGGCAATGCGACGAAGGCTAAGCGGCGTCAGAACTAGAAACTGGATATTCTCAGGAGACAGAGCTTGAGACTTTGGAAGTAGGTAGTGCATTCAAAATGCTTTGTGCCCATTTACACTATTGCAAGTTGTTATTCGAGTTGAATCGAAGATAAAGAATACCCCTTTCATTTCTATGCTTAGCCTTCTTAGACCGCCAACAGTAGTCCAAGTTTTCTTTTTAGAGTAAAATCCTTCATCTCCCTGGATTCAATCAAAACGACTTCGTACTACATTAGAGTATTTACATTATCCTTCATAAGTCTCGCGTGTACTGCGCCGATTCCCACTAAAGCTATTATGACCAAGGATATTCTGCGCTGTGTCATTGTGTTCTATAGACGTGGTAGAAAGTTGACATCTCAAGGCACCATCAGCATGTGCAATAAAAAATGTCACCCATGATCGTGAGATAATATTCGCTATACACGTTGTAGGGAAGCCCTCAACAATGTTAATGGAGAAAACCTTGAGACTTCTTTGTTAGTGAATTTGTTTATAGTCTTCAATTGCTTCAAAGAACTCAGCATTCTCCCTAGAATGCTTTGACGAAATATATCTTTTTCAGTCGGGGGTGACATTTCCCACTGCAACGCTGGTGGAGTTGCCATTCTAGAATCTTTGAGGACCACCAACTCCTACGCTTGAAGCGAGAGGCGCACCAAAGTATTCGGTTTCGATCTGCTTGGTGTTGAGCTACATGTCAAATATCAGCATGTTATTCGACTTCAAACTTTTCTCAGCCGTATGATTCACTTACGAAAGTTGTATTTCCTCTCCATCCATTCACATCTGCCTGTCCCATAAGCTGCATCTCCGTAATCATCTCCTGTCGGAGAATGCTAATCATCTTCTCTACGCCTGTCGTGCCGTAGAGATTGGCATACATGGCAGGCCGACCTAAACCGACGGCGCGCACGCCCAGCGCCAGTAAAGCGAGGACGTGTGTGCCGCGACGGACTCCGCCATCGGCATAAATCTCCATCTGTGAAAAGAGCTGCGGATATGTATTGTGAATGTCAAGCAGAATCTCGATGGCCGTGGGCGCGTTATCGACAACACGACCACCGTGATTGGAGATGTAGACAGCCTTGAAGCCGAGATCGGCGCAGAGCTTGGCGTCATGGGCAGTCTTGACGCCTTTAGGCACGATTGTCAAGTTAGTCATGCTCCGCAGCTGGTTGAGTGCCGAGATGGTAAAGGTCGCACTATGACCCGTGTCACCGCTGGGCTCGAAACGTAAAGAACGATCACGGATGCCATTGACGCCAGTGTTGTCAACGGTGAGGAAAATGGCCTTGAAGCCTGATGCTTCCATCTGCTGTAGCTGGGACTGGAGGAGGGTGGTGTTACTCCAGATATACTCCTGGTGAAACATGACTTGCCCAGGCGCGGCTGCAGCCGCGATCTGTTGGATGGAAAGGGTGGACGAGATGGAAGGTACGTAGAGGATGCTATTGTTGCCTGCAGCTTGGACAAGATTGGCTTCTGCACCAGAGTTGGCGCGACCAGCTTGAGCGGCGGGCGCGATGAAGAATGGAGCACTAAAATTGTACCCGAGAATGGTGGTTCTAGTTTGTTATTTCCTCAGTATGCCGTCATGCATTAATCGACTCCGAGGGCATACTTACGCTAGATTAACGTCTGATACATCAACAAAACTAAATCCATTCAGTCGCATCTTCTGCCAAATGAACATGTTGTTGTTGTAGGCTACAACCTGATCAGCGAATACAATCCTTGAACCCAGACATGCAATATCAAAGTTGCCTTACTGGTTTCGTCCAATGCACCAGTACGGTAATACGCATAGTTATCCCCTGAAAGCGTGTTTTTGGCGGCAATCTGCATATCGTTGAGATCCACGAGATCGGAAATTGGTGGTGCTGTTCCAGTAGTCCATGATGAAGTATCAAGTCCAGTATCTGGAAGTCCTTCCATATCAATGACTGCAGCATGAGCACTGAAGCTCAGCCCAGCTGCAAGGAATGCAAGCGAACGAAACATTATGCTATGAGGTATTGACAAAACGATGGAAAAAAAAATATCAATGAGAGGACAAGTTCTTCTGCAGCTAGAAAGATAGGGATGGTAGCAGATATAAGAAGTACGGCCGGCGAACTAGCAAAAGCGCACATGCTGGCCATGGCATGTTAGGTACCTGCCTGCGGAAGCTTCCATGTATTCGCTGGACAAAGCTACTAAAGATCCTCGCAGGGATTAGGCGCTGAATGGTCCCTCATTTGGAGAGGCTTTTAACGACCGATATCTCACCGTATGTGCCTAGATGAGAAATCCTTGGCGAAGTATCCTAGATGAGTTTGGGATGAGCTTCCCAACTGTTCCTCTCGTATGCAGTGGACCCTGCGATGTTCGTTGGAGCCCCACCTTGAGCTCCAGCTCTGACTGCATACTCGAAAAGAAAAAACTTTGGCGAGTGTTGCATGCATGGGATGATCAGGTCTGAATCGATAGTTGGGCGCATCAGAGGTGCAGACGGTTCGCAATAGCCCTTGGCCCATCTGCGGAGAAATGTTAAAAATAATATGGACCCTGAGAGATCGTCACCAAACATCGCCTTCATTGGTAGGTGGATTGATGATGGCCGAGATTTGAGCCTGGTCCCTGCTCGCAGCCGCTCCGCCGTTGACGGACGACTCTGAATTGGGAGCTGGCTCACCTCGCTAGTGGATGACGGCAAGGCTACGAGGGCATCCTTCCACTGCACTTTATCACCGCTTGGCGCTCGTTCCCCCACCATGCCAAGGGGACTAAGGAGATTTCTGAATGATGGGGTAAGCCATCGCTTATTGTTTCTGTTAAGCCATTTGCCAGGATGGCTTAATTCCCCGGGCCAGAACAGCTTTCAATAATGCGTCTCGTCTGTGAATTAGATGAGGCGTGAGCGTGACCGGATGCCGTCGCTAACACGAGGCAACCATCAAGTTGGTTGCATGCTGCTAAAGCAGGGGGATGAACAAGGTAATGCAGAGTACGGAGCAGATCCTGTGAAAGAAAAAACAAGATGCGGCAAAGTTGCGCGATCACCATCTAAGATCAAAAGTCAATTCTCTCTCTTGCCTGGACGTCGTTAATTCTTGGCACGCCTTGCCAGCCACGCGATCATCCGGCATAGGGCTAGAGAGCATGCCATTGGCCAAACTCGGCATTCGCGCCAGAAAACGTCGTTCTATGCAGTGCGACAGAAGATATCGCGCCCGTGTGCGAGACAAGCCGATTGGCGACATGATTTCCAACCAAACAAGAAGATTTGATTGTTCTCGAGATCTGTACCAAAAACAAAGGCTTTGTGTCTACGTAATCCGAATCACGACTTGAGAGCGAAACTGTGATGGTATGCTCGAGGTCAGCTTCAGCGCATGAACGCCATCTTCACCAAATCCCATATTGTCGTTCCACATCAGCGAGTCGAGGCTGCATGAAGAGATCTCGTGGCCGTTATGCTTTGTGGATTTTCGGGGCGTCTTTGGACCATATTGGAAGAAGCCTCGCAGATAACGAATTGGCGAATTCACAGCCATCTTGCGGTGACCAAGTGTAGGTTGTCGCAGACATCCACAAAAGGACCTACAGACATTCCATTGTACCGGCTGGAGATTTGCTTGCTACTCACGAAGTCTGCCTTGTCGCAAAAAACATGGCTTTGCCTCTCAAAGCACTTTGCTGGCTTGGAGGCTCTCTTCTTCCGGGCACGCCGAACCTACCGATCTGAAATTGGAGACATCGTTTCTTTTCGCAACCTTCCAAATTCTAATATTTTGGGCGGTAAATCGTAGGATGGATAGGAGACGATTGCCGAGTAGCCGCACACTGGTGAGCGCAAAGCAATACAGCGCCAAGTTCCCAGAAAGCATTGGGCACGTGTTGTGGGTCTGACGTTGCGTGTGCACCTACACCCGCCTGCAGGGACAAACTTTGGGATCTTTGGAGGTCAATGATTTCCAGGAATTGCTGACATACGTACACACACACACGGCGCTTGTGGCCGCTAAGCTAGTTTGGAAGTACCTACGGGTACGGAGTACGCCATATCTGGTAGGATCAAAGTAACGCTACTGCCCAGAAAGCTTAGAGCTGATTGTTCGATCCTCAATCTCCTCGTGCAGTCGCCTTTCAATGGCTTCCAAAAGGTCGGAATCAAATCAAGCCGCATTATACTCCAGTTTCGCCATATCTAAGGTTCGTTTGTCGAAACGTACTCGCTTCAGTCTAACCAGAGGTGCTCCGCCTTCCGATAAACCTTGACGCCTCGATTTGTTAGATATCTTCGCTTCAGAATTGCGGTAAAAATGGGTCAAGAGGCTTGATGCAAAAAGCAAATACCCTGCACGCTCAGAACCATCTTTACCAGTTTCCTGCAAATTCGACCAGATGATCTATAACAAGATATCGGGAATTCAGTGCCACAAAGTATCGGCTACGCATCAGAGTGGATACCAATCTGCATCGATCAGTCTAGAAGATGGACTGATTTAATGCTGGCTAACCCTTGAATACTACACGCGCGAGTAGAATCCTTCTAATCGGCATAAAATCATTAATTGTGCTTTGTTTAGGAGCGCATTGCAAGGGGAAGATGAGAAGAAGCAGTAAGCTTACCAAGGACCTTTAAGAGCCTCATTTTTCGGGCCGATAGACCAGAAAGATCTGACTAAGATTAAAGTTAATGGAGTAGTTGAATTGATACAAGTGCGGTTGATGAATTTCTGCACTGCCAGGAACAGACAGTCGCTCATGTAAGGGGCATTGGTGAAGCTGACTGTGCTGCATACTAGCGCAGGGAACTTGTCGGTGGTCTTGGTGCGAAAACTAATAGGTACTTGGACTGAAGTGGAGAAAAGCTAGCAAATGTGGCAGCAAGAGAAGATCAATGTCTTGCCAATTCTCCTGCGCAGAGCAATGCGTACTTGGATATGCTTTCCACCTTTTTGATGCTGCAATTGTGACCCGAAACTGGAGAGTAGGTGGAACTCGGGGAAGTGAAAGAAGCCGTTCTAATATTATCACGTGCGCCTTTAATTGAGACGAAAGTAGCCCTCGCCTTTCAAAGCTTGGGCTCGATTCGGACCCCAAATCACTTTTGATACCATGCATACTAAGCTATACCCGCCCTCACCTCAATGTTACCCTCATGCTCGAGCGGCGGAAGTGCCAAGCCGACTATTTGGGAGTCGCAAGCTATTCAAGACATATGTGTGCATGGTCTCCTTCACCTCTCACCAGCCAACCGTCGACCCTGAACCTCCGTCAATGCCCTGGTCCCGCTCAAGAATGCCACAAAGCCCACAATGCCAACTGCAGGTAGCGTCTGAAATAGATTCCATGCCGTGTAGTAGAGGACAAATGTAATCTCCAGTACAAGTATTGATCCGAAGAAAACTCCGTGTGCAACAGGAGCGGTACTGAGCGCCTTTCCCACGTGAGCAAAGTTGCCACCGATGGTAAGCCAAGTGCCAAGTAGCACGGGGAGCGTAGCAAATATTGCAAGGGAGAATATAATGGTGATGAGGACGTTTGGACTTTTAGGATCGGGCTTGAAGATATGATGGATTTCGGGAAGCTTGCCGTAGCGGACTGCTTTCGGGGTGTCAACTGGAGCACTAGTATCGCGACGCGTGTCGAGTTGGAAAACTTCGATATTGATAGGGGTGGATGAGCCGAATGATCCTAGCACAACTGATGCTTTAAGAGGAGATGTGCTTGTGAGCAACTGGATAGGAATCTCCTTTTGAGTCTGTTGTTGTTAGGGATCATGAACTATATGTATGATGGTGTAGACTTGCCAATTCAACCTTTCCTTTCCCATTCTCCTTGAGGCTAAAAGGGAATGCTTCTTCAAGCCCAGTTGTGGGGTCTGCGAGAGTAAGGAAGGCCTGATGTGGCCTTGAGCCTTTCTTTCCATCCAATGTGGTAAGAGTAATCTTAAGTGTATCGGAACCTTCTAAAGCTACAGGCTTGGCTAGAGGCGACTTTGAATTGAGGCTGGCTACATTAGTTCATGATCGCGAGCAAGGCATCTTGATCAACTTACTTTTCTTTCAACCCAGATCCGACGCCTGCACCTTTACTCTGAACTGTCAAGGTAGCATCGTCAAAGCCCCAAGAAGCGGCAGAGGCTAATGCAGTGCTCAAAAGAGCTGCCAGGCCGTATAGTAACCGCATAATGTCGAAGAAAGATTTTGGTGATGATGATGTGAACCAAGCAACCTGAGATAAAGCTACGTTACGAGAACGGAATTAACCGACGCGTTCCTGGAACGTCGCTACCTACGCCAAAATTGAGAATTCAAAACCCCAACATCGGACGGGAACATACAAACAAATCTCGGTCATTATGTTTGTCGACGTCCAAATTCATTACGATATGTCTATAACCCAAGGCTTCGCGTCTTTGGCGCGGCGTAGAAAAGCTGCGAAGCTAAAGGATTCTCATTCAACCATCTCCCCAGATGGAGAATATCATATACCGACAATCACAATTCGAAACCTGTGTGAGTAACGTGTACATCACAAACATGCGGTTAGGAAAAAGCGATGGTGTATCTGAGTACCGACTCATTCCATTTTTGCCTACACCTCTACCATACATGTGCATGCCTTGATGACTTTTCCAGCCAAGAGACTTGTGAGTTATTAGATTCCCCCAATTATATTCTCTTTTCTTCCATCCAGGCCTCAGTACGTCCTAGAAATACCGACTCTTGATAGACCGTATCGCCATACACGAGTCTCATCTACTATAAGACCTAGTACGTTTTGCTGGTATCAAGCTTGCTCCAAACCATCTTTTTGCTCGTGCAACACAGATGCTTTACTGTTCATCGTCAGGGACTCTCTGAATTCTCACAGAGACGTTTCATTGATTAGTGAGTCTACTGGAGCTTCTGCAATCATGGCGGAAGAATCAAGCAGAAAGCTACAGAGCCATAATGCTCATCCGATGGCAAATAATCCAGAAGACACAATGCCCAAACTTAGTGGAATACTCATGCAAAATTCTGCTCGTGTCTCCGTCACTACCGCTGCCACTCCCATCAATAAAAATGGCGACATCAAATTTGCCAAAGCCAATGAAAGCCCAATAGATCAGATTGACCTTGGCAAAAGAACATCAATGTCCAGTAGTGTCGGGCGGCCTCCAACTTCAAAGCTCAAAATTAAGCTTGGACAAGGTTCGTCAGATGGCCCGAAGAACAAGGGAGCTTTCCTACAGAAAAAGGCTGCAAAGGTGACAAAGAACAAAACGACTCCCAACTGTAATCCAGACGCCTCTGCATCATCCAGCAGATCCGAATACGCTGTCAGTTTACCTAATACTCCGGAATCTAATCTGACAAGGAAAGCTCGTCAAATCCAGCGTCGTTCGCTAGAAGGCCACATTTCTCCATCAACCGGGCGTGAAACAGATACAGAATTGCTAGCCACGCTCTCATCCGTCTCATCCACAATGGATTCAACATGTTTTGAGCCAAACTCCAAGTGGACGGCCTCCAAAGCCAGCCGAGCAGAGGCCATCATTACAAAGCTCCTCGGTGCCGAGGGCCCCACCGTGAATCACCTTCTACCCGCGTGCGAAAGCGAGAAGCTCTCCCAGCTTTACCAGGAGGCGATCAAGTTGTGCGAGGCGGAAGTTTCGCAGCGGTTTCCTGAGCAAAGAGAGCTGCCTACACGCGAGATCCAAGAATTTACAGTTGGGTCAAAGGCAGACCCCAGTCCGTTCGACTTTCGCGCGTTCCCTCACTTGGAGGCTGATAGCGATGAGAAGATGACTGATCAGGAGACGTTGAATGTTAACGAAGAGTGCCAGGATGGCAAAAGTGGTTTGGAGTGAACTACTTTTTTCCTGGGGATCCATTACTAATTGGTATGATGCAGATATCGTGGCAGAGAAATGAAGAGTGCGGATTGAGGAGGCAGAAAGATTAGGGTTACTCTAGTCGCACAAGCTAGTTGGTGGGCTCTAGAGATGCAACGCAAATATGCTCCAAGTACAAGACTGATTCGTCACAAATCTGCATTTCCTTGGTCCGCATCTAGCATTAGTGAGGTCTGGGAGGGTTGCTCTGACATGCGTTGTATTGATAATGTGTCGATTAACGCAGATTCGTGTATTCATATGAAAAGACGAGGATGGCCTTGGAAAGATCAAATCTAACGAACAAAGACGCCGGAAAATGTGTTCAAAGAGATCTGGTCGAAGCCAACAAAGTATGCTAGTAAAGAAATCCTCCTATAATATCGATGACAAGGACGAATCCAGTCCGAATCCCTCAGGCGCCATGCTGCCCAGAAAGATGAGCATATGCAGCTGATTCTTACCTGAATCCCATATCCTCCGCAAAGCTCAATAAAGTCAAGCTTGTCATCTTTCCCCAAAAATCATAACCCGATCTTCCAATATCGCCCATTTTACCACGACGCATGTCCTCCATCCATCCTCAAATCTGCACCCGTCAAGAACGAGCTCGCATCGCTCATCAAAAACACCGCTGCGCCGCGATATTCCTCCGGTTTTGACAGCCGACCCAGCATGTTCTGCTGTGGCCAATCTCGTCGACGTTCTGGATATTTCTCAAAGAGTGCATCAACCATTTCTGTAAGTATGTAGCCAGGCGAGAGCGAATTGACGCGAATGCTCTGGTGGGTGGTAGTGGAATCGGGGGCGCCGGAGGAAGCGGGGGTTGGAGGGAGATTACCCCATTCAGAGGCGAGGTTGCGGGTGAGTTGGAGAACGGCTGCTTTGCTTGCGTTGTAGGCAGGACAAATAAGGCCCTGGTGTAGGGTGTTCAGAATAGGGATTGTGAGGAGAATTGAGGAGTACTGAAACATGTGGCTAAGGGTGAGGAACTTACCCGGTTGGCAATGGTGCCGCTCATGCTCCCGATCAGGGCGATACTACCCCCCCGGCCATATTTTATCATTTGGCGAGCAACTGCTTGGGCGGTCATAAAGACACCAGTGACGTTGATCGTCAAGATGTTGTTGATTTCTTCGGGAGGATAATCAATGGCGGGAATTTCTTGCTGGACCCCAGCCGCAGCGATGAGACCGTCGAGACGACCATGCTGATTTCCAATTGCTTCTACGATTTCGTTCAGGTTTGCCACATCTCGGACATCTATTCTGTGATAATGGAGAGATGTGCCGAGCTCACCCTTGGCTCGTTCGGCGACTTTGTGAAAGGTTGGTGATGGTTCAGGAAGTCGGTCAAGAGCGTGGACTAGAAAGACGTATTAGCGGCTCATTGATCTGAAGCTCGATCAGAAGGCAGGTCGCTTAACCAGTGGCACCAGCTTCCAGCAACGCTTCTGCCTGTACTAGTCCCAGCCCCCGCGCAGCCCCAGACACCAAGATCACCTTGTTCTGCAAGCTAAATTCAGGCATTCGAGAGGGGGTCCCCAGTTTTATTTCAGGGCTGTTGTGTGGTCTGGCTCCTCTGCTTGTGGGGAAGTCGTTATTTCCAGAAGCTTTCGTTGCACCTTTGCCCGACCTAGTACCGGGTTGAAGAGGCTCGTTCTCAAATCCTGTAGAGGCGAATCTGCTAGGAATGATGATTGCTGTTCGGGCACATACACGAGGTGTTTGTTGCAACAGAGCGACAGACCGTCGCAGAGAACACAAACTGGGAGCCATTGTTACGGGCTGAGAGGAAACAAAGAGCGTGGTTGAGATTCAGCAACAGTGGAAAGGAGTCTGAGAGATAAGTAATTGATTGACTGGTGCAAGAAATGGCGCAATCCGCGAGAAGCTAAGAAACAAAGAAGTTTCGAAGAAAAATCGGAACAAATCACGGATATATAGAGATTTACACCCACGTAGATGTAGAAAACTTGACTACCAGTTGGCTAACAGTCCCTGGGCTAGAGTGCTTCTTGCATAGGCAGTGGTGAGACTTTTGGCACGAGATGCGGCCGGCCGGGGAGTGACGTTTCCTCTTCGACCGAAGACCGATCCAAGGCTGGCCATGAAGCCAAAGATAGCCTTTCAGGCATCAAATAGCCGTTATTGTGATGGTGGATTGGGTTGGTGACCGCGGGGCAGAGCGGGGGCGTCAATGGTACTTTCGCATGCTCGGATTGCCATGACAGGAAAGCCTGGATATGCCTTCAGTAATGAAAGGCAATTTGCTCCGTTTAGCTCCGATTGTTAAAAGTGGACAAGCTAGTTCGCACCACGCCTGTTAAGGAGGTGCTCAACAGTGAAATGATGAAAAACAATCGGAGTGACTCCTCAACAAATTCTTGACGATTTCGTTACACTCGCGTGAAGGTTGGGTGTCCTCTCAGGCAGCCCCGCACGTCCGCACCCTCCGCACCACCAAATTTGTATGGGAATTTGGGATCAGTCAAGCAAAAAAGTTTGGTGATTGCCTTTTATCTATAATTCGTTAATTCGTTTATTTGATTTTCTAATTCGGTAATTTTGAAATCGTTTTTTTGGTGATGAGGTAGAAATGGTTTGAAAATATTATTTTATTATATCTGATTCAATCAATTCGAATAAAAAATTAGTTCTATTTTGATATGAATTATTTTTTCTGATGGTCGAGATCAGAATTATGAAATGAATTGAATCAGTTATCATAATGAATGAGATTCTATTTATAATAGCTAATGAATAGATTATAGAGATATAAATATCTATTTTTATTAATTTCTAATTCAAATTATTCTAAATTAATGTGAATTCATTTTTTAATTAATTATTATTTTATTTTTTGATGAATTATTCATTTTTAAATTCATTTTCGTGATATTAATATAATATCAATTTATAATGATAAAAAAATAATTGATTTAATTGAATTAATAATAATTGAAAAATAATTAAAATCATTATATTTTGATTTAATATAATAAATTAAATTGAAAAATAGAAAATTATATGTAATATTTGAAAATAAAATAATGAATTCGTTAGATTAATATTGGAATTCTCATTTCCGGAATATTTTTGATAATATAAAATTTGATAAAATTTTTAATAATCGGATTGATATTATAAAAATTAAAATCAAATCAATATCAAAAATATCAAAAATATGAAAATAATCAATTTATTTATTTATTAATTTATTAGAATCCGAATTATGGATTAAAATTAATCAAAGATTAATTGAATTTTAAATTGAATAAAATGATTAGAATTTTATAATAAATATTAATATTAAATTGATGAATAATAAAATTTTATTAAAAATAATGAATAAATAAGATATGATAAAATATTGATATTATTTAATTTATTATATAATTAATTAATTGAATATCAGATATTTATTATTGAATTAATAAAAAAGAATTTTTTTCAAATAATTTAATATATTAAAATAATTAATAATTTGATTTATGATATTATTAAAAAATGGAATTATTCTAATGAATATGATCAGAATTTAATATGATATTGGATTAATATATTAATTCAAAAATATATTCGATTTAATATAATAAATTTGAAAAAATAAAATGATTTAATCAAAAAAAGAATAATTATTATTAATGAATCATTATTTGAATTATATAAACAATTCGTTAAATAAAATAAATAAAATTATAGAATAAATTCGGTATCAATTTTTAATTCCGTGAATATTATTTTTATAATTATCAATAATTTTTATTAAAAATCAATTGATAAATATTAGAATAACGAATGAAATATATCTAATAAAATATATATATTAAATAAAAGATTATGAATGAAAATTACCGATTTATCATTTTTATTAATATCTGAATTGGTGATGAATGAAAGAATATCAATATATTTAAAATGATATGAATAGCGAAATAAACGTGATTCGATCAAAACTGAATTCGATAAAATGATGGAAATCCTTGATCAATATAAATATGACCTCGAAGGGTTCAAATCTCTGCGGTGAGATGATGAAGGAGTCAAATTATTGGTTGAAGGAGGTGTAGCGAAAGGTATTGCTATCGCCAGGGGTCTTATGAATCAAAAGAGTTGCATTAGCATGAATTGTGAATTTTATGAATGAATTATGAATATATTCGAATGTATGCTCATATTTAGACTCTTACTAGCGCTCGTTCGAATAATCCAAAATGGACTAGTCTGAGATATATAATCTTATCTCCATTATTGATCATCATTTTTATTTATTTTTTCATATATATTTATATTATTTTTATCATGATACGTATTTGTTATTAATCAAATATAGGAATATCAAATTGATAATAATAATAATAATAATAATAATAATAAT
>JAGEMR010000166.1:0-57379 GCA_021030915.1 Astrothelium macrocarpum | reverse complement strand
TTCGAATGCTTGGTGTTGAGAATTGATTCGAGTGTGCGCGACCTAGGGCTGTGCGGGACCTGGGGCGCACTCCTAGTGTACACGGCTATACACTTGGCGTCTCCTCAACAACACCATATCGCAATGACCTTGGTAGTATTTGAAATTGGGCGGAATCGCCCGCAATCCCGTTGATCGGACAGCGTGAAAAGCCACAAAGTTGGAAAGGAGCGTTACAATATGTAGTTTGCAGGCTATTATTAATACGGATTGTTGTGAGTAAGCTTATGTTTCTGGAGACTAAACGACGCAACACTTGACGGAATTTGAGATGACGGT
Organism: Astrothelium macrocarpum; assembly: GCA_021030915.1. Lineage (NCBI taxonomy): Eukaryota > Fungi > Ascomycota > Dothideomycetes > Trypetheliales > Trypetheliaceae > Astrothelium > Astrothelium macrocarpum. Next base: position 57,061 of record JAGEMR010000166.1, on the reverse strand, counting down.
CGAAGTGCCTTAGCAAAGCACATATGAAAACTGGATGAGAACCTCATCAGCTGGACAATAGTCACTTGCGGTCAAGCTCAAGCCACCAGAGTAACGCCCACTGCTCAGCCACTCCAAAAATAATTCAGCTTCCAAGGAACGAGCGCGCAAGCCATGAACGCTTTGGACAAGCTGACCGAGCACGGGTCCAAGATTTCATTTGCAACTGTTGCGAGCGATACCGGATCTGGCTGTGACAGGGAAAGAAGCACTGACTAGCTGCCGCCACACGTGCGCCGGACAGCGGCACGCTTGCTCCGAAGACGACCGGCCGGCAAAGGAACGGACGGCACTACCTAGCGAGACAGCCTCTCATCTTCTACTTAGCTACTTAGTTTTTACATCAACCAATCTCATCATTAACTCGGGTTCCATTATCACAGGCTCTCTCAACGTTGAAGTCGCCGCTCATCGTGAAAGGATTCGGGGCTGGAATCATACCAGTCCGAACAACTCGTGCTCGCCAGTCTCGTAGCTAAAGTTGCAAAGCCAGCCTGCGACCAAGCTGCGACCCGTATTGGGGATATTTTACTATGACGAACATGATATCCCGTCCCAAACGATGCCCGATGTCACCAAGAACACGAGACGGTTCATCCAATATTCTAGATGAATCCTTATGCCGTTAACGATTCGTATTCTACTAATACGTCTTACATAGCGGATTTGTTATGGCCCATGTCAAGTTTATCGTACGAACCCAGAAGGTAACCACAACAACCATAAGTATAAAGCCTCCTCCTTTGTCGCTTTCTCAGTCTCTTCATCACGCAATCAAAGTTCCAGAGATCTTCTAGAAGTCGCTTTTTGCTTTAAGCCTCGTTGCACAGTTTTAGCCACTTCATTCTTTCAAGAATCCACAATATCTCCACATCACAATGTTCCACGCTCGTGAACTGGTTATCTGCCTCGCCGCGGCCTTTACTGCCGTGAGCGCTGCTCCCCTTGAAGCCCGCCAGGACTCTGCCCCAGCAACAGTCAACTTTGCTCCCTACGCCGTTGTCGGCTGCAGGATGTCGCAGAACCCGTACTCAGGGTTGGAGCCAACTGAGTGAGAATTATCATTGGACGACTAATAGAGCCTTCGCTAACATTCTATTCTACAGCTACAACGTCACCACCGGTTCCGGCTGTATCACCCCTTCTTACTCTTTCGAGGCCTACGTCGAGACAGCCAACTCTGTCGCTGCTACCGGGCCTTGCTCACTGAGCCTGTTTACTGGCACCGACTGCACTGGTGAGCCTTTCCCAATGGCTGAGAGTCGCTCTAGCAGTGCTAATACCCTTCACAGGTACTGCCAGCGCCGCAACTCTGACAACTTACGGTGACTGCATCCCCGACGGCGGCCCATGGCAAAGCTTGGAGCTCGTTTGCGGCCCTTGAAGGAAAGATAACATGATTGTACGATTTGGCGTAGATTTGGCGCCACGGTAATGGAAAGCAGGCGTGCTTGTAACTCCAAAGCAATAGATATAGAGAGCAAATCTAGAACATTAATCGCGATTACTCAAAACATCTCCGAGCTTGCATTTCTATCTCAAGTGCCACGCTACCTGAACTCGCTTTCAAGGCTACAACGGTCTAACTCGCTCTGTTAGACTTGTGGCAGAGCTTCCATTGTTAGCCTCATCACATCAACTTACGAGACTGCCTTAGCAACTATAACAGCGTGAACCTCCTCTTCGATATGGTCGTCAGCGCTATCATCGACGTCTTCGCTAAATATGTCTTTCTTGGTCTGTTCGTCTTGCATAACCGATCTAGGGGCGAAGCAATGCCGGGCTTCCGATAGGGAATGTCTTTATCACTAATGTATTGACGATGACAATCGCCAGACGTGCGGAGTTGACTGTTTTAATCGCGTCAACTCGAAATCGAGCCAGAGTGCGCGAGGCAATAAGCAATTCTTCGATTTAGCGTTTCATGATTCAGCAATGCTCTGGCTATTTTTCCATACAACACTATCCAAGAAAGGTGTTCAAAGACGAAGTTTTCTTGTCCTCTGCGACGTCTTGGTCTCACAGATTGCCAGGACGAGGAGAAGTTGGCAGAAATGAGATCCTAACTCTAATTGCCTGGCGCATTTTGTGATCGAAGGACGGTGTCCGTGTGAAGAATGACCGTACCCCAACCTTCGACAATCGGCTCAGCTCTATCTCGCTGAGACTTACCCAACCTTTATCCCGAATTTCCTCTTTGTTGTCGCCTTCCCTGCTAAAATCATCAAAGAAACACTCTGCATGGTAATAAAGATAGATGTCTCCCTCTGAATTCTGCTGACGAGCCGCTTTCTAGACTCGATGGCGACCAAAGAGTCTACACTATAGTTGGCAAGTCCCTGGCTCTTGTGAAATTATGTAATGGCGAGCATACACATCTCACTCAACCTATTAACAATAGCGTTAGCGATACAATCGGAGGCTTCATCAAGAGAGGCAGCCTTAGAGAGGAGGTAGCCATATGAATCACCGGCCTTCTTTGCACCACCAGCACTCTTGCTCTTCGAAGCCTGAAGGCGCGGAAGTCGGCCAAACGACGTTATGAATGTCCTCGAACAGCCCCAGACCGGTGATGATTTGGACGTGCCGTTGTTGCTGGCGCATGGTCAAACTTTCCCAGATCATTGAACCTATAGGAAAGCCTATTGCTAGAGGCACTTCGTTATTCAGGCATTGCGCACATATGAGTCTTCATGAATCGTTGTCAACAAGAAAGCGCGGTTTGCCGTAGGAATGCTTAATTAACATTGGGGAATATAGGGTTCAAACTTCCTAACTAAACGATTACCAAGACCTTTGTTGACGTGTAGAACACCTACGATGAGGGACAAATTCGTAGACTTTACCGACTTTAGGTCGTTATTGATTGATCCACCCGATTTTCCGAATAACTTAGCTGACTATTTGGCTCTGCACCAAGGCCGTTGAGATGGATTTTATCTCTTGGAGCAAGCCATGATGACCTCTCTCTCAGGGGCCTAAATCACGTGACAGAGCTGAGAAATCGGGGTTACTTCCAATCGGAATGAGCCGCTAGTGAAGAATCACAAAACGTTCGTGGTGCTGAACTATTCATAACACGATTACTTTGTGATCGATTTTGGTGATACGTCACAAGGGCAACATTAAAAGACATGCCGCGGATCGAAGATTAGATACCAGTTGTAGGAAGCTGTAAGTTAGACTGAGCTACCCCTGAACTGGATTACAGATTTTCCTGTCTCAAAGTTTTAATTGACTTGTTATTACCGCAGCCAGCCGAACAGGCACAGATTGAATATCGGTCTAATGCGCCGCTGAGGATGAATCCATCGACCACGGCGATATCTCCAACAGTCACTTGATCATTGCAGGTATCAGCGAAAAGGCACTCTGAACGATAGCTAGCTTCCACGGATCAACTCTTTGAACTATGATAATAGCATTGTTGCGGCCACAACAAAGAGTTTGTAGAACAAAGAATGCGTTTGTGACTGGACAGAAGGCGAAAGCTTTTTGACTCTGAAAAAAATAAATAGGTATTCGTCTGGCTAAATTCGCATAAATCAGACTTCGACATCTTAACTCAGTAACTCATCCCCATTTTCGACTGCACGAAATATCGATAAAGTCACTGTTGCATGTCAATTGGCAGGACTATTTCACCAAATTTTGCAACCATGTCTTACAGAGTAACTGATGACGACCAGACAGCAAATCTCGGCTTAGATCCGGACCTTATCCAAGCAATTGTCCCAACTGACAGGCAGGAAGTTCTTGCACACGCTGACGACAGAGTTGTTCTTGTTGGCTACCTGAGCGAAGAGAATCCTCAATGGTATGGAAGTGAAGATGGCTCAATGAAAACGAAAAGTATCGTCCTAAAGATAGACAAGGAGGAGTCCGCTCAATTTGCAACGGTGCACAAGCTCCAGCGCATCGTCGAAGGACCCTGTGCCCCACTTGTGCCGAAACCAATGTGGGCTGGAACTATCTATTTACCTACTGGAGCAGCTGTGTCTTACAGCGTGACCGAGTTCGTCGCAAACGCAATCACGTTAGAAGATATTTGGGATACACTGACTGAAAATACTCAGGATGGCTTGGTGCAGATCGTTGCGGAAGCCGTGAAGACCCTCACCAACATCTCATTTAATCCAGAGTATCCAAATGTTCTGACAGCCTTACGTGTGATGTTAGTTGACTCAGAATATCTTGAGGGGCCTCAGCCCAATTCAAGCACAGTTCACCAGCCAAGCTTCAAAGTTCCTGATTCTCCCACGGACGAGATTGTGGAGAACCGAGATAAGCGCCTCCGACTCGGCGGTCCTTGCATAGGCTACTATGATAGCACAGAAGACTTCTTAATTGCCTTCAATGGATTCTACAACAAATGGCGGACTTCGAAACTGATGGGAGATCTGGATGGGGGTCTTCACATCACCTCATCATTCCAAGACTGGCAAGATCCAGATCTATGTCATGTGCATCTCTCGGCTTTGGAATTGGATTGGCTGTACGATCATGCATGCTTTCAACACCACGATCTTGAGCCTCGCAATGTCCTCGTTCGTTACACGGCTGGAGAAACACCGGAGACTGAGTCAGGCATACAAGTTGCGGCCATAATCGACTGGGAGATGGCTGGTTTCTATCCTCCAGGTTTTGAATATGTCCTCAAAGATGGATTCCTAGGAGATAACAATTTGCAATATTCGTGGTATCGACTCTTTAAGGATCGAGTAGCAACTGCAACTAAGTTACACGAGGCGCCTCTTGCCCAGAAGAAGTTCATGAAAGCCATCACGCTGATTATTGAAAGCAAACTCAGGGTCCCAGAGCGTGAGTTTGGTACTCTCTTCAGACAGAAATACATTGTTCATGAACAATTGGAGCGAGGTAAGGAAGTCTGGGAAGGTTGGATCCGCAAACCAGGTATCGGAGAAGTCAAGGAATTCGGACAAGAAGACAACGACAAGCTAGAAACAGAGGTACTGAAGGAGTTAGGAATGGGGTAAACAAGGTAAGTCATGATAGAAAAACTTGAGTAGGTCCATTTCCGGAGAGTTTTCTTGTTGAGCCACTCGCAACTGGGCTGGGGGTAAGTTAGATACAATGTTATTAGTGTTGGATCTGATAGAAGAGTCAACTTGGAATAATTCGTTTGTGAACCCTAACCAGCATGTAAACATAGGAGAGACATGTGTCTAGCACTTGCGTTAAGAAATGTCGTAGGCTTCGAAGGAGGAACGCGCTACACACATGTCGAGTAGGCTGTCGACTGAGCCATGCAACCGAAATCTAGCAATGCAACCTCACAATCTTTTGATACACATTGAAGTTAAATTTGCATCGGGAAACTCTTGATCCTGTGGAGAACGATATTAAGGTACGCTGAAATTTGCCGCATCAACCAGTGTCGTGCTTTCAAGCTTTGAGCTCAATAGCCTGTAACCATAAAGCCATTCGGGACCGCTATCCCATTTCCAGTAAAAGGCATTTTCAGTCCTTTGATTTCCTTGAAAGCTTGAAAGCAAGTTCCGATAAGTTTTATAGGAGGAAAGTCTTTGCGAAGCTGACAGACCATGAAGGCTTATGTAGATGCAGCCATAGTAGGAAAGTCCAAGCATGAAACGATAAAGTAATGCAATATCACGACAGCCACGGCGTAGTGTGATAAAGATTGAAAGGTCGCGGTGTGTGGAGGCGTAGCGGTTCTTTTGCAATCTCAAGTTCTGCCGTTTCTCACCGCCGGTCTAGAAGCATCCTCGGAGCTTAGTTGAATGCAAAGACCAGGGAAGCTTCGATCATTTAGAGCTCCAGCTTGAAATCCAGCCATTTTCCTCCCTCCTTGTAGCCATGGTCAAACCGCTAGCTTTCAAAGGCGACAAGAAATCGAAAAAACGCAAGCGCATCGAAAACGAGACTCCTGAAAATCAACAACTTAGCTTGAAAGATGTGGCGACCACAGAAATAATTTCCCCAGCCCGAGCTGCAGAAGATGACGACTCGTGGGTGACGGCCGACATCGTCACAGACATCTCAGGGCCAATCATTGTTGCTCTACCGACAGAGCCTGCGAGATGCATTGCATGCGATCCAAACGGCAAGGTGTTCACCAGCGTCATCGAGAATATCATTGAAGGCGACTTAGCAACTGCCGAGCCACACGACGTGAGGCAGGTTTGGATAGCTAATCGGATAGCGGGCATGGAAGGCTTCAATTTCAAAGGCCATCATGGTAAATATCTTGGATGCGATAAAAACGGGAGCCTATCCGCGACGCGTGAGGCAGCAAACGCAGAAGACTCGTTCAATATCATCCCATGTCCGGAAGGACCGGGTTTCTTTGCCTTGCAGACAGTGCGCGACAAATTTCTCGGTGTGGATGAAGACAGGGCGAGTCCGGAAGTCAGAGGCGATGCTGATGTGATCGGATTCACAACTACGTTCAGGGTACGAATGCAGGCAAGATTCAAGCCCAAGCTGAAAGTGGCCAAGGAAGAGAAGGCAAAAGAAAAGATAAGTAGAAAAGAGCTAGAGGAGGCTGCAGGGAGGAAACTCGATGATCAGGAGGTCAAGAGGCTGAAGCGTGCTCGGAGAGAAGGAAATTACTATGAAGCTATCCTTGATGTCAAGGTCAAAGGAAAGCATGACAAGTATGCCTGAGACTCGCATATGGTTAGAAGAGAAACAGGCAAATGGCCGCATACAATATCCAGTTTCATCCTGGGAGTATGCATCTTGAGCCGAAATGAAGTGGAGCGCCACGGCAACCAGCCTGGCGGGGCCTCGATCCAGTGGCACGGTGCTTCCCACCCTCTTCCTCGTGGCATACAGCACATGATGTTAGAGACAAGCCATAGGAGGCCTTGCTGCAAAGCACCTACACCACCAATGTGGGATTTTCAGGTATATCTACAAACCAAGGCCAGACGTTCAGCTCGAGCCAATGCAGGCATCCGGTGTCGGGCGTGGGAAGTCCCAGATCTTGCTTATACGAGGCAGAGCAAGATTTTTGTCGATACCAGCAAACCTGGATATGCAAAATCGGAAGAGCATGGGATTTCCTTCAAGCAGCGTCTTCTCCCAAGTAATCCAGATATGAATTCCCAGAATGATGGTAGCGACTGTAGCACAAAAGCCGTTGCGCGCCTGGTGCCAAATCTGATGTACGTGTGTCCCACGAGCAAGGCTCACATGCACCCATAATTATGCCGACATGCGACACCGCCATATTCATTCCGTAAGCCAGGAATATCAAACCACAATCACCCCCGCAAATCAAAGGCAGGTGTGTCACCTGTTTTCTTATCTCGCCTTCCTAAAGTCGATTTCAAATGTTGCTAAGCCCTGCTCCTGAATACCAGGACACTGTCAACAAAGCAAATGATCGACAGCATAGCCGCCCCGACCCGTAGAAAGGGTAGCATTCTGGCAGGTCCCTGCGTGATAATTGACGGGAGTCCAGGCATCGTGTCCATCCATTTCCTGGTTAGCGGTACAGAGACGTCATTCAGGCCGGCGCTAGAGAGGCTCGGTAGCCGGCTATAAGCCGACTCTAGCGTCATCTCCAACACTGCCCAACTGATTGGGTCGATCCATCCCAGCATTGCACCAATTCCCCCCCAGCTCGGGCTGGACTTGATGTTTTATGAGCTTGGCTTGCCGCCGTGCAGAAGCTCCATTCTTCCACTCTGATTCTCGACCTTCATCAAAATGAATCCAGTGCTCAACCGGCGCGTATTCATCATGTACAGGTGGCTGCGATAGATACATTTAATACATGGCTGCCACGCGGTCATGTTCTTATGTGCCTTTCTTATTCCGCCGGCTTACTAGTTACGGGATCTTACTATATTGTCTATCTCAAGCTTGTTGATATTGAACATGTTTGAGAACTTTTCGTTCGATACACCTTCTACTAAATCTTCATCTCCTTCTCGTTGTCGTCCGTACCTTGCTGATGATAGCTCGACGGATCCATCTTCACAATTCTCGGCATGTGTCTCTCCAACCTGCACCTCTTTCTCACAACCGCTACCATGCTCAATCACCGATCTCTCCCATCAGTTCAGTGAACACACAATTCGGCAAAAACCCAAACGTGCGGATTCTGGCTATGGAAGTCAACGGTCAAGCTTCTCTCAGGAAACCACCAATGATGATTCTCGAGCCGTGAGCTTACAGTCGACACAACCTCATGCCCGACAGCCAGTGATCAAGCGTACACAACGTCAGGACAATCTGCGCCTTCAAACAGAAGCGTCTCATCTTCGCGAAATATCAACATTAGTACAAAGAATGGTGGACAATAGAGAACAATGTTCGCTCTGCGAACCTACAACATCGCATCGTGAACGATCAATCACACCTTGCGAGAGCGATGACGAGTTAACCTCGATCGGTTCCGGCCAGTACGAGGCAGCTTCAAGACGGCACAACCTACCTTACAGAAGGAGCACAGAGGTCTTGAAAGGACGGCCTGGCGTAACAAAAGATGTAAGGATGAGAAAGAGTAGGTCACGAATCAACATGACTGCGACTGGTGCGCGAAGATCATGACATACCGTGGCGGCGTTTCGGAGTGGGACTCAGGCGTGACTATACCACATGACGGCGGGTTAGGATGGGCTGGAGGATGTTAACCAGCTGTAAACCTGGATGATGGCGTAGGACTGTCTGTACGATTGCTAATTCATTGTGAGACCTTCATACCCTAGGTAATAATGACAGTCTAAGGATAGAATAGATCAGCATAGATGAAATATAAGCTCGATCAAGACTTTGAAATGCATCTTTCAAGCAGCGAATGAAACATCGTGTCTTCAGAGATGAATTGCAACTTTGATGTATTCGGTTCCAGGTTTTGGTGAAAGCCTACCGTAATTCGAACCATGGACCATAAACGGGCTTCGATGACGCTGGGTATTGTCCCCGCATTCCCGCATCCTGGGTTCCCTAAGCTATTCTCGGTTGAGCATCAAATGCAGTACCAGTGAGATACATAAGGTATGACGCACGTGCCACACGAAGTTATGAAGCCCAAAGTATGCTTAATATTTCTCCCACAACATTATGCGTCAATCAACATTACACATGTCACAATAAACCCGAAATTTTCATGGCCTCAGTACTACGCCAATCAGCAAATGCAGCATCAGAGATTGCTTCAAAAGCAGTACATATCAAAATATGGCCAAGACCTACCGACCTGCAAGAGAGTCGCGAGATTCTACGAGTGCTCCAACGTTTTGGAGAAGTCACAATGTTTAAGACAAAGCGGGTACTGCGCCTTCGTTCTCTCCAGAACCCACGACTCTAGTCAATCATGCTAAATTTGCTCAGTACGACCACCTCAAACCCGCTCCCCACACCATCCTCGCTATGTTCCAAAGTCCCGACTCTGCGTCTCGTCTGATCCGCGAATCTCCCATCAAGTTCACTCTTGAGCCGCAAGGCCCTTCAGAACACCAATACTCCCCCGAGCCCATTCCTGATCAAGCTCCCATTTCTACCGACGACACCACCACGACCTCCTCCCCACTATCCAATCCTGACGAAGCACTCCCGCCTGACTCCCACCCGTCCAATCCCTCTACAACCTCATCTCCCTCCTCACCACCTCCCCGCGATCCCACACAAACGCCACCACCCACCACCGCGCCGCCCTTCACGCCGTGGCCGCGCCCTCCGCGCGCCCCCAAGCGCTTCCACCTCACCGCCGACTTCTCGCTCATGAACCACTCGACGATGATCTCGCGGCAGGAGCGGCACGGCAAGTTCGCCGTGCGCACCACCACCGTCGGCTACCGCGACCTGTGGCGGCACACGCCCGCGCAGGGCATGAACGACGTCCATGTGAAGCGGGTGGAGGCGACGGCGGATCGCATCAGGGCGCATGGCGAGGAGGTGAGGGGCCGGGTGTCGCTGAGGGAGCTGTATGAGGAGGGCTTGAGGGAGGCAGGTGGGAAGGGGGAGGGGGAGGGGAAGAGAGGGGAGTATAATTGGGGGGTGCCGGTGGGGTGAAGAAAGATTATGAGGGAAAAGATGTCGGATTCGGATTCGGAATGTGAGGCGTTAAGAAGTGAAAATGGCATAGGGAAGTGGGGGAAGCTCGATGTGAAGATGAAAAGGGGAATCGGGAATCGGGATGTAACACTTGAAGCTTTGAGGGCTGAAGAGGGCAGAGACCGATGAGAAAGGCTTGGAGTTGGGTGGTAGAGGGAAAAATGAATTTTAGGATTTCGAACTTGCAGAGCGGAAAAATGAGAAAACTGCATCCCGAGGGAGGAGGCTAGGAGGCAAGAAAGAAGAAGGGATAAAGTATTTGAGTTTTAAGATTCGAATACTTTGAAGAGGCAAAAGGATGGGGGTCGACAAGGGAAAATTGGATCAGGATTGACTGAAACAAGTCGTAGGTAGGATACAATGGCGGTCACACCAAAAGGATTGTGAAGAATAGGATCGGGTGGACGAAAGCGAATGGTCAACTCAAAAGCATGGCTCGAACGCTTCATTGTCAAGAGTAGTCATGTTTTTGATCCAGCGATATACCCAAATACCATTTCTCCAGCATCCTTTCCCTTGCAGCCGTTCACAGAGGAAACATACGAGTTTATCCATCATGCTCCAGCATCCAATAATAATTGACTCTATTTTACAAGCAAACGAATAAACATAAGGACCCAACGTTTCCATGTGTCTCATCATCGGCAAATTCCTCAAGAAGTGAGCGGCCGGCCAGATTGAAGCGGCGAACGAGGAGTTCAAACGGCCAGTCAGGCAATGCCGTTGGTACAAGGGCCGTACTACACGCAGCACGGCTCTCAGGAAGATGCAGTGAATATACCAGGGTCGGATGATACGCAATAAACCCATGCCAACAAGCAAGAGGGAAATCGAAGGATGACCCGGTTCTGATCCAAGTGACAATCCAGACTCTGCCTGAGATACATGTAATCTGCCACGGTCGCTCCGACGGCTTTAACAAAGGTGAAGGCTTCTTTGCCACGATTCCTGCTGCGCTCAAAGCATGGCTGACTTTGGCAGGACGCTACATTAGATTAACAGTGCTCGATCTCATGCGCGAAAACTGCCTATGTTATCTAATGTATCACCCCTACCAAAATCAGCCTTGTTCCGAGTGAATTAGGAATCATCGGAAAGGGTTTCTTTTTTTTTTCCCCGACCAGGTCGAGCGAGCAGCATTTAGGTATGTGGTTTTGGCATCCCAAAAGGGGAGTCCCCAAGACCTCCGGATCGTCCCGTCTACAGCCTCATTGTAAAAATCATCCAAGAGTCTTCGTCCATCTGGATTAAATTTCGGGACGTGCATTCCCAAAGGCGAGTCGGGTGATACCTTCACGGACATATCCTGCAATGCCGAGAGCCAAGGCTCTTGAAGTCGCTGTGGACCTGGTGGGCATTGGTAGCAGGCAGCTCTGCTATGCAAGCAGAAAATAAAAGTACGCCTGCTAAAATTTTGCAAGTCATGCTCAAGGGAGCGCCATCGATTCATTTTGCTTGCAAAGCTCCGGATTGCCGTCAACTTGCCTAGAGCCACGGAAAAGAATTTCAATGCTTAGCAAAATCGGTTGAAGAAAACCTCACGGATCTAAAAGCTCGATTTTAAATCGATAATATCCGCTTGAATATGACTGGCAAAATTCGAGCAGACGTGTTTTTAGGCCCGTGAAGTTTCTTCGACGGATTTTGCCAAATATTGAAATTCTTTTCCGTGGCCCCAAACAAGTTGACGACTATCCAGAGCTTTGCAAGAAAAGTACCAAAGAAAATGATGGCATATCTCATGTGCGATACAGCTTGCAAAATGAGCGGGTCTTCCGGCTTGAAGGGAGCTCTTAGGTGGATGCAGCTCGACCCGTATCCTGAAATTTCCATGTCCAAGACGCTTGGCATCGGCCAGGAGACCCTCTCTGTGGTATAAACCGTCTTCCCACATGATTCGGGGCATCTGCAAAGCACCACAGAAACAGACATCGTTGATGACTGCATACATGAATTGCAATGGCTTCGCTGCTATAGTCCAAGACCGATTTGGTACATCGAGTAGCACGTTACTCAATGTCATTCTTTCTGCATCGAACACTTTCAAAGCCTTATTTTGGCGACTATCCAAGTTTTTTTGTTTTTTGGTCATGTACTCAACGACCAGCTTTACTGCGTCCATCGGCTGATGCCCATATTGTTCTAAAGACATCTCCCGTAATCCCGAATTTGTTTGTTTTAAAACTTCTTTATGTCCTTTCACAAAATGGCATTCAGATGGGCAAGTACAGGATTGAGATTTAATTGATCCAAAAGAGATTTTTTGGCTAATTAGCTCAGATTGAGACATATTGATATCTAGATGATGACTGTTAAATGATCGTTTCGCGAATGGGGATGACTTCGAATGTGCGCGATAAACTTTGGGTCTGCCCGTACCTCTCGATATTTTGGATTAATTTCGGTTCTCTGTCCCGACAACTGTCTGTAAAGGAATCACGACCTTTAGGTGAGGATCGATCGCTCTGGCTGTAACGTAGACTGCAGTCCTCAAGGCTTGTTCAGAAACAGGAATGTATGATTAGAATGATAAGATCTCTGGCCTCAGAAGGAATTTGGCGTATCATTGAAGTTGTTCCGTAGGTAAGTGACCTACTCAGAGTAGGTAGGGGATTCAGCGTGGGCGGCATATGGTAACTTCCGATGTCGTCCTATTCGGATTCGAACCTTTAACAGTCATCGTCCAGATATCAATATGTCCCAATCTGATCTAATTGGCCAAAAGGCCTCTTTTGGATCAGTTAAATCTCAATTCCGCACCTGTCCATCTGAATGCCATTTTGTGAAAGGACATAAAGAAGTTTTAAAACAAACGAATTCGGGAACACAGATGATCTCTTTAAAACAGTATGGGCATTAGCCGATGGAACATCGGTCTTACCCTAAAATTGTTTCTGACCCACCCGCTGACATTGGAAAAGGTTTCCCATATACCGCACGGCCCGTCACTTTAGATACGAAGAGAATCAAGCGATAAGAAAGAGCTGGATCCTGTCTTGCACTTCCACTGACACATGTTTTTCAAATCCGTGCAGGCTATCCCGCCACATTGAGGTTGACGAGCTGCAAATCCTAGCAATAATATGCCAAAGGGGCAAAGCTCCAGACAAGTGGTTGAAACTTCGAAGCAGGAACCCAAGGCGCAAGCTTGATACTACAGTTCGCCACCAACTGATTGGAACATTTGCTCAAGAAACAGGGTCCGGTGTTTAAAAAGTGCTGGCACCTAGCCACAGTGATGTATCATCGCAAGATAGCTTTGAGAACAGAATGGACTGTGCACGATGTCTTGTTTCTGGGATGAATTCCGAGCGATGATTCATCAATTCTCGACGGCTGCCACATCTTGCGCAGGGTTATGGTTTGAGATTTGGCCTGAAGTCATCCCCAGCCAATGTAATCGTCGGAGACGTGATAGTAGTCGAAAGAAACTAACGGATACCTGGTACTTTGTACTAATAGCCACTTGGCATGACTTCTTTCTGTGTTGCCGAGCCGCAGTTCATCATCACAAACAATGGTAGAGTGGTGGCTTGGATCAAGAAGGCCCTCATGCCAGCTGAGTACCTCCCGGTTTGCGCAGGTCATAATTCCGATGGGGATCATTGTCTTTTCGCAACGTATGGTGCGAGGATCGCTACGCTGTTGTTGGCATTGCAAGTTCAATGAAGAATCAGCACGTCATCTTGATTCGGTTACTGCCACAGCATCAAGCACCAAGGCATTCTAGATCGTCCATCTTTCCAAACATGTCCATCACATACGATATTCCCATCGAGGACAAGCCACATGTGCAACTTAGGCGTGCGTTGATGCTGAATCAACGATTGCACCCAAAAAAACACCCCGTGCATTTAGTTTGAATCCTGCAGCGGCCACTTTCGACATGATACAGGGGGCCTGATACCATGGTTTCCTCAGCGTTCCGCAGAGCATCGTCCACTCCGGGTTCAAACTTGGGGGATTCCTCGACAAAATTCACCTCCTCTCCTGGTCATCAAAAATGGACGAGAAATCGCTGACAATTTTGATGCGTAGGATATCCCCAATCTGATTGGAGGTTGTCCTAATCCGGCTGGCCCGTTTATTTTGTTCGATTGCAAACAGCAGTCTTCTTTGGCCCTCATGCATAGCATGTTTTGTCTCCTTCGAGAGATCAAGTGAATTGTCTTATCTTATTCGCTCCAGGGACTGGAAACTTCGAGATCAGACCTGAAGGTCCCCCAACAAAAGTCCGACTGTTTTTCTGCTTGCCAAGAGTATTGAGAGACTCCTGATACTTTCGACGCACAGCATGTCTCAAAATTTTGGTTGACGGCTGCTCCGACTTGCCTAGACGCCTGTCCTATTTCGACGTAGATCATGACAATTCATGCGGTATTATCGGTCCTTCGTTTCCGGCGTATCCCGCGCAAAGATGGCTCTTTGATCTGAAGGCAGATACAGGGCGTAGCTAAATATGATGCTATCATCAGGAAGCTATAAGATGATCGAGGACAACCATGGATGGCACTTGGGATCCGGGAATGTGGCCGTATCGTTGAAAATTCTATCATGCATCCTTCAAGCGTGCAACGTCTGTTGTCGTGCCCCTATCAATGTGTAACCGTAAGCTTGAGCTCGCGCTTGTGTCCACTGTCGGAGTTTTGATGTCTCATCGAATGCCAAAAGGGGACCTTGAAATTGGTCTTGGAAGGCCAAGCTGCAGTGACAGACTGGCCAGCGTCAACATGTACCGTAGAAACTCAACGAATTTAGAACGCGCAGGAATCTGGACCATGGTTTCCCGGAATCCGTTTTCGTCTTATCGTTTATTTCAAGTTTCCTCTTATCATAGAGCTCGCTAGCACCTGAGACGGTTTTCCTTTGCAATCTTGTTGTCACAACGAAACCAATTCAAGCCACTCTGTTGCGCAATGGCCATAGGCTTTTCCAGGTAATTTCATATCTAAGCTTCTGTGGAGGGCCTCTTGGATGGTACAGTTGCAAGAATCTTATCTTGTTGCTGCCGGGAAACAATAGCAACGCATATCGGTAGCTCTTAAACCACAGCGCACACTCGGCGGAAATATCGCAGACGTTCCTTGGAAATCGCTTCGATTGGTCATATCGTGGGTGTTCCCCTTCTGCTCCTGAAAAGTTCCTGAACAGCGTTCCACGCAGCTCGACACCAATCTACTGATTGTGTATATTTATCTATAATGCCAATATACCAGCGCCAACCTCGTGGATCACAAAGAGCTTCCGCTATAAGATCATAGCTCAGGATTGACTGGCGTAACAGCAGTTCGTACTTTCGGAAACTTTCTGGTAGTGCCGAGAGTCTACTAGTCTCAAAAACAGTAGACCAAATTCCCTGATAGAGCCCCATACTGAACACATATACGTCAAGGACATTTTGTATGGCATTTTGAAGCCCAGATTTATCAACTCGGTTACTGTGGGCATTCGATATTGATAAATCTTGGAAAGCATGCGTCAGGTAAGCGCCAGCACCAGATACTGGCCTTCTTTGACTTTCGACAGAGAGGAGCCTGACATATATGTTTCGGTATCCGCAAAAGGACCAAAGATGTGGACCAATCGATGTTCCTGGCGGCGCGGCATCTGATAGTAATTTTTGTCTGTTAGTTACATCCCCTTTGCTGACTGATCTGTAACGGCAAGTCTGAACGCAAGCCCAAAGAAGTCCTTAGATGTGGGAAAACTTACTATGTTACCTCGCTAGTCATTCGATAAATCACTGTTAACTCCTGGCAGACACGCCGGGTCGTCATAGGAGGAGCATTCTCTCACGCCAAGGCCCTTTTACTACTGAGAGCATGGCCTTCGTCTTGCGTTCTTGTGATGCCTGCGAACGATCAGATGATGGGACGTGTTTTTTTGGAAAAGCCGTCGCTGCTCTTGAGGTACACTTTTCTGGTAACGATGGTGGACATGGCGGACGTGGTGGTGTCTATATTCACTACTGAGTGCGAAATGCAATTAGTACGATTAGGTCCCACTATATCTGTGTAATATAACAAAGGGCAGTAAGTATAATATGGATTGATATATCGAGCCATTGGCTAACATATCTCGGTATCTGGGAGCAGTTGTAGGATTCAGGAGCAGCTGTAGGAGCCGGCCAAGCTTAAATATTAGCTAGGAGTGGATACGCTATGGAAGGTCAAATGCACGGAGTCAAACAAGTGGCATGATGATAGATCAGCAGCTCTCGCTTTTCATGGTCACTCTCGTGAGCCAAGAAAGACCTTGTGGGTCTCTGAATACACGACTTTGATTAAGCAACATACCATGATAGCCGGGAGACAAGCTATTGAGAGTGTTCATGAGCCCGCCACTACAACCATCATTGCCTAATCCTGCAACTTGAAAGTCACCCGTTATAACGGTACCTTTCAATTTCGGTCCACGCTAGCTTAAAAGTCGCACATGCTCATCACTCATCGTCGATTTGGTTCCAGCAACTGCTCTGCTATTCTTGATTGCCTACAGAACAATCACCTGTCAGATGCCACAAGGACGCCTCGAGAACACAGCTAGCTCACATTTAATGCAACCCCTGGTGGCTCATATGATGGCTCAAAGCCCAGGTGTAGCCTTAAGCCCAGGTGTAGCCTTAAGTACAGCCACTTGATACCCATGTGAGGAGGAGAGCACAGATCAGTGGTAGTGTTCTGTCAAACGACAATGAGTGTGACTGTTGTGCGTTTTCAAATCTGGTAGCAACTGACCATGTTTTCTTATGCAAAAGGTATCCAGTAAGCAACGGGTTTTCCGATCATTACCTCACTTACCTATACTGAATGGGTGCACCAGTAATCACGCTAGCCAACCCGATGTAGCGTTCTTCGCTATCTAGATGTCCGGGAGCTCTCGAGGTGGTTGAGGTGATTCATAAATTCATTATTGATGAGAAGATTATTTCCTATTCTGCTTAGGTTCATCAAGGGTCTTGGGGTATGCGTAAACGCTTCCACGAATTCCGGAGCGAACGCTATGTTCAATCGCACACACTGGTAGTGAAGATTTCTGAACGTTCGCCGGTTCGTAATGGGATAATGTGTAGTTCAGTTGTGTTATTGTGGAATGTCAACTATTCCAAAAGCAGTATCTCTCACAACCTTCATCCCTTTGTTGCTTTGGTTTCCGAAACCGGCCAAACGAACATTTTGAAACTGGGACTTGTATCTCAGAGCTTTGAACAGTCGGTATTTCAGCTTTCATATCATTGCGCCTTAACGATAAAAGCGCATCATCTGCTGGTGAGTCGGCTGATCGTGCGAGAAGTGCAGATTTCCCAGGACTACGGATCAAAAGCTTAAGGATCATTATCAATCATCAACCATTACCAAACTTTGGTCCTCTGTTTGAAGCATTTCAATCTATCGAAGTCTTTTTCAACCACAGAAATGCGGGCCTAAGATCATGGAGAAGGTTAAACGCACAAGATATCGGAAATCGATTAGCGGGAAAAGGCATCGTCCAGAAGGTGATAATGAGGTAGGCACTTATTTCGGGAGGAAAGCGAGGCTCTCTGCGAGAGAAGCAAACGCGAACGATAATGTTAACACAAGTGGGAACGAAATGGCGAAGAAGGACGAAGACGGCACCCTGCACGAATCTTCGATCCATGTAGCGAGGAAGCCAACACTGTTCTGGGAAGAACGCGAAAGATCTACTCTACAGAAATATTCAGCTAACAAATCAAAACATGAAGAAAGAACCGTTGAGCTAGAATCAACAAGGCAGACCCGAAGAAGCTCAGGACTAAACAAGCGCAAATCTGAAAAGCCTCGCAAAATAGTCACATCATATTGGGATCCGCTGGAAAAGGAGGATAATCGCGACATGACTGAAGCAAGAGATAGCCCAAACATGAATGAGTTTCTTGGAAGCAAGCTGGAGGCAGAGATCGTTGGCCAGCATCTTGGCGAGATGCATGGCCTCCTCAGGTTCTTCATATCTAAGTGGTACAGCTTTGATGAATTGGCGAGGCACCCAAATGGAAGATCCACCTCACATGCGAGCCCACTTGAAACGCTTGAACAGGACGATTCTGCAGAATTGAGACACTACATTACCTGTCATGCTAGTGGAGGACCATCAGGAGTGGAAGGATGGGAACAATTATTCAAAGATAAGGATAGCAGAGAAGCGGTCGTATACAGTGTCATTTGGAAAGCGCTGGAAGAGCATGTTTTTGGGGAGCTATTATTTGGTGGCACTGAGAAGCAAATAAAGTATCTTCAACAGCAAGAAGCGGCCGGGGCAGAAATTGACGGTAAGATAGACTGCGCACAACGGGCTCGATCTGAGCTAACGGACAATTATCTAGGATTTGAGCGTATTAAGAACCGTGCCCAGTATATCAGAGAATGTCTGAGAAGCGCGAATTGGGAAGGCGTTCTGTCATATCCTCCAGACTATTGGTCACAGATCGAAGCTGTCACACTCCAACTCTATACACTTCTATACCCTCTTCTTCTGCTCAATCCAAAGACGGTTGGTCTGCAGCTTCTCAAATCGAGAGGCGAGGATAGACCACTTCATACTAGGCCCCTAAATAAGAAGTACTGGAGAGAAGAGACTCAAAACAAATTGCTGTTGGACCTCCGAGCGATTGTCAAATTAGCAGCAATGGCATCACTGCTGATCCGACTCTGTAAAGACACGTCCTTTCATTTTCAGCCTGTTTTCAAAAACACTGTCTTCGATCCAAAGGTCATGCAGCCCTGGGATCCCGACTATCTCTGGAGTGGGGATGCACAGAATACAGGCAATGACTTGAGCTCATCATATCGAGCGACGCATTGGAATTGCGAACCAGTAGTCCAAGTAATTTGCTCTTCAGCTGTGATGATGTTCAGGAAAGGAGGCCCGGAGGAAGTGGAACTAGCAACAGAAAGAGGGTTGCGGGTGAAGACACTGCGCAAGGCTCTCGTGAGCTTGAGATGGGGAAAGCAAAGAGCAGTGCCCCCAACACCAGACGATGGATATCTGGAATTGGACGAGGCATTGCAAACATACATGAACCAGGACCAAGAAGCAATTGACAGGCAAATCCATTATGAGATATGGGAGCGACAAAAACGGTTAGAGAAACAGCATTCGTGTGTTATGATGTGATGTCTTGGCACAGGGCACAGAGTTGCAATGGCTTGTAATGGACGGAAGTTATGTAATTTGTGCACAAGCGTTATCGATG
Organism: Astrothelium macrocarpum; assembly: GCA_021030915.1. Lineage (NCBI taxonomy): Eukaryota > Fungi > Ascomycota > Dothideomycetes > Trypetheliales > Trypetheliaceae > Astrothelium > Astrothelium macrocarpum. Next base: position 37,761 of record JAGEMR010000166.1, on the reverse strand, counting down.
TCGCCAGCACCACCAAGAAGACAACACCATACACGAAACGCAGTATATCACAGGTACGAGCAAGATCGAAATTGAGTGCGCGAGTCCCAACCACAGGATAGCTAGCAGTTGGCTCAATGGCAAGATAATAGACCGGAAGCGTAGACGATCAAGCATAAATCGGTTACCCGATTGAGTAGTCGAACAAACAATATATTGAGCTATTTCCAGACGTTATTAGAAGCCATCACTTGAAAGTATACGTGAGCTTTCGTTTGTACCGACTTGCACCAACCTATGCCTATCTCCGAATCGATCACAACCTCCACTCACATATCTTCATCCTCAGACTGCTTCTCCAGTTCCTCAATCTTCTCCTCCAAGTCCTCCGACATAGTCTCTGGATACTCACTATTCGCATCACTCATGGCCAAGACATCTCGTCTCGAGGATGCTGATACATTGGTTGATGTTCGAGACCTGACTTTTCGTGTGAACTGCCAGTTCAAAAGACATGGTTCGCCATACTTTACAACTGTGGTTTTAAACCCTCCGCACATGATTGTATTGTCTGCAATACATAAAAGGCGCTGTACTTCGAATAGTAGACGATGAGGCAGGGGGACTGTCAAGCGTGGACGGTAGGGAATGTAGGTACCATCCTGAATCTTTTTTGCCACTTCAGTGTCTGTCCCGTCAGCGTCAGGCATTGTGTAATTCCCTTCAAGGACGTTTGCTGCGCCTTTCATGACTTGAACCTCCAGTCTAATTGGTTGGTCTTCAGTTGCTGAATGGAACCGAAAGGCTATTCTGAATTCATCGAACAAAGTATGGAGAGAGGCGTTAAGTATCAGCAAGTTTTTCTCGGAATATTGATTGTCTCCACCGCAAACATCCCACACCTCTCTCCAAACTGTTTCGGGCAATATGAGTGCCATCAAAAGCCACCACCAAAGCTTTTCTGGTCTTGCAGCAGCAACTTTACCTTTGATAAGATGCGCCCCTTTTGACGCGTACATTCTCGTTAGAGCACATCTAGCCCTGCCTGGTCTGGAATCTCTTTCAATGGCAGAATCTCTTTCAATGGCAGAACCCCTACCAGCTTTGCAGGTCTTACCACTGTTGGTAAATGTTGTTGGTACAGGCTCGAACAAATGCTCTGTGGCAAATTTGTGGACTGCTATATAATGCCTTGTCGTCGCTTCTTGGTAATATTGGGGAGCATTCCTGCCGGGATTTTTTTTGCATGAATGCATGCCATGTTTCATTACCAGGTCTATACTCTGTGCCAATTCATGTTAGCCTTTCTCGATATTGGTGACAAGTCCACTGAACAGTTTCTGAGCATGATTGCAGTCGATCTGTAAACTCAACAACCCTCTGAGTGACAGGGTGATTTCGTTTGTGACATTCTGACTGTAATTTTTCTTCAACTGAGCAATCTGGTTCAAGCACTTTTTTCTTGTTGTGTTGACAGGGTGATCGTCGTATTCATCAATCTCACTGAAAGCCTCGAGTCGAGGGTCTGGTGAAGACATGATTGAAGTAGAAGTCCGATTCCTGAGTTATGGTGGAAATGGCGAATAACTGGAGTGAATTGGTGTCGCCGTGGTCGACGAAATAGTGTAGTGGATGTGCGAGACAGAAGAGTCTATTGAAGTAGCAGAGGCGAGAGCAGAGAGAGACCAAGAAATATTCTCTAGAGTTGTGTCGCTCATTAGTATTGAGGGCCTCCGCGTATGTACGTGACGAGTCATACATCTTACTATTCCCATTTCGTTTTACATAAGATCGCGGATTTGGCATGTGATAAGCTAGGGAAACTCTAATGTCTTTGTTGCTACAGATATCTAGCTTGTTTATGTCTTACTTGGGTTTACTTCGTCGCCATGTCCCTTCCAATGCTCTCGTCCAAAGCTTTCGCCAACATATAGAGCGACTTTAGAAGGGGCGCCTGGACGCTCTTGGCTTCTGCCATTCTTACCGTATTTCCCGAAATTGCTTCAACCTCGATCCTTCTGCCTCGCCTCACGTCTGTTAACATACTTGGCTCAATCCCTGCAGAACCAAGTCTTGCCTTTGCCCGGCTTAGTTGCCAATCCACGAGCTCTTTGTTAATGGTATTGTATCCGTATGCTTGCGCAATGGCCATAATCTCCAACATTACAGACTGTACCCAAGACAAACTCGATTCAGAAGCCTCCATGAACTTCACGTCGGCAGAGCGAGTGAGTGCACATATGGGGTTCCAGCTTGCGTTGACAATCAGCTTGCTCCATCGTTGTACCTGCACATCATCGAAGAGCTTCGCTGTCGCATCTGCCTTCCCCAGCAAGTCGATGAAGCCTTGAGCTGCCTTTTTGTGCTCTTCCGGCGCGTCGTGCGGATACGTTCCTACCTCCAACCGCTCGATTTCTCCGTGCTGAATCACGCCCAACTCGATCTCTGTGGCAGGGCAGTATACTACACAGCTCAGTATTGGATTGTTCGGAAATGCATCTCGATATTCTTCCTCGATCCCAATTCCATTTTGTAGTAGCGCGATCGCGGTCTTGGAGCCGACAGCAGGTTTGATGATTTCGCTGGTTGAGGGTTTGGAGCCGGGGAAGGCTTTGCTGCAAAGGACTACGTAGTCAAAGGGGCCCTGGGCGTCGCTTACGGAGCGGACGATGGAGGGAGAGCATTTGACATTGCCAAAAAGCGAAGACCGTATGGAAAAGCCATGTGTTTTGGCTGCAGTGTAGTTGGAGCGGCAGACAGCAGTGACAGAGGCCCCAGCTCTGGTGAGGACGTAAGCATAGACAGCACCAACAGCTCCGGCGCCGAAAAGGAGGACTTTTGTCATGATTGCGTCCCTTACTTATCTAGGGCGCACATCGGACCTACAAGACCCAAAAGTCAGGCAGTTCGTATAGCCCCTCAAGTTCGGTCCGCTGGTAAGCACGATGTTGAGGTAATTGACTGGCACAAATCTGCCATCGGCGTTAAAATTCTAGCACCGACTCAAGCGATCCTTATCAACGAACAGACATTCCAGAATCTGTACCGAAATCATTTAAGTTTGGCTTACTACACAACTCTATGCCTTGGTACACTACCTTCTGCGTACAAAATCTTTCAAATTTGCTGGCGCCATGGCACTGAGAAAAGTCAAGTCACTCTCCTGCAAGCTCGAAAGGCGCTGTTTTGAAGAAGACAATCTGCCACTGTGTTGATAAAACTAGTGATACCCTGATCAATTATGGCAGCTTTGACTTGTCTGCCATACGTTGAGCCCGACATCACCAGTATCCTCATTTTTTCGTCCTTCCTCTTGCTCGCCAACCTTATCAATCACACTCTTGATAGACTACTGTACTGTGGTCTTATCGGACAGGTCCTGCTTGGTGTAGCATGGGGAACTCCGGGCAGTACATGGCTTTCGGAGGCGGCACAAGCCACCATCGAGCAGTTGGGATACTTGGGTTTGATTCTCTTAGTGTATGAGGGTGGTTTATCTACATCTTTCGCTGCATTGAAAGCGAATCTATTTCTCTCCATATGTGTGGCCGTGACCGGCATCAGTCTTCCAATCGCTCTTTCTTTCATTCTGGTATTTCTTGCTAACGCTTCTTATTTACAAGCCTTTGCTGCTGGTGCTGCGTTATGTTCAACCAGCCTTGGTACAACATTTACAGTCCTCGATGCTTGCGGGTTGACTGGCACTCGACTTGGAGTGGTACTGACAAGCGCAGCCATGATGGATGATGTGGTTGGTTTGGTAATGGTGCAGGTTGTAACTTCTCTCGGTGGTGCTAAAGAGTCGTTCACGTCCGCAGTCGTTATAAGACCAGTTTTCGTGAGTTTGGCCTTTGTTTTATGTGTGCCTTTGGCATGCAGATTCGCGGTAGGACCTATCGCCAAAGTTTTGAATCGTATCCGAGAAGCCAAGCCTGATGGGATCGTCAACCGCACACTGTCACGGCCCGAAAGTGCTCTAGCGCTACAAACATTATTGCTCCTGCTACTGATTACTTCAGCAACATTCGCTGGGACTTCAAATCTTTTTGCTTCGTACCTAGCCGGCTCGATCATCAGTTGGTGGGACACTGAGGTTCCGCACACCAATGTTGGTTTGTCTCAAGAAACAGCGGTATTTCGACCCAGTGTTCATAGCAACGCGGAAACAACAGCGAGTAGGATACCAGCGGATTCAGCTGAGCTCTCTGCTCCAGGACAGGAAAGTCAACAAAGTTCACAGTACGACTCCCAAGATCCCAACACAACGTTGCTCGGAAATGAGACGTCAGTAACTGCCATCTATGAGCGTTATTACAAGGAAATCGCCCGAAGAGTTCTCAAACCCTTTTTCTTTGCCTCAATTGGCTTTTCAATTCCAATCTCAAATATGTTTTGGGGTAAAGTAATCTGGAAGGGTTTCGTCTATAGTGTCTTGATGCTCTTTGGAAAACTGGCTTGTGGTATTTGGATTGTACGAATCACGATGTCCCCAGCGGCATCACTAAAGATCCTTTATAGTGTCTCAAAAAGGAAGCTTCCTTCGATGAAGTTTAGCAAGAAGCAGGAAGGACGATGTCTGAGCCCCAATGCAGCTGTTCTAGCTCCGTCTCACACAAGGGACCACAGTGCGCAAAACTCGCAAGAGCCATGTGCTCAGCTGATGTCGCCATCTCCCCGCAAACCTTTCTCGCTATACCCACCGGCCATTCTATCCTTTGCCATGGTTGCGCGCGGGGAGATCGCTTTTCTTATTTCAGCGCTCGCCCAGAGCAACAAAATCTTTGACACCGGTCCGTCTGGACGTCCAAGCTTCCCAGAATCAGAGATCTTCTTAGTGGTAACATGGGCTATCGTACTTTGTACGCTCATCGGGCCCTTGTGCGTTGGTATTCTGGTGAGACGGGTGAAGCGACTTGAGAGAAAGAGATACTTGAGAGACGAGAGAATTCCGGAAGGGCAAAGAGATGTCTTGGGCGTCTGGGGCGTACAATGATTAGCTTCATCGCGACTTTGACATATCAGCTTCTCACCCTTTCCATCGGAATCACTTGATTTTAGGAAGACTTTAGATTCGGAAGCCTCTTTAAAGTCGCTTTGGTACCACCTTATTCAACATTCTTTGTACTGTCTACAAACAAGGATGATTTGGTCCAACTGATGCCATACAGCTTCTTTACTATGGATACACGGCTCTGCAAACAGAGAGATTCAAATCTCGGGCAAGCCGAGGTTTTCTGGAGGCAAATCCCTGTGGCTTCTTCAAGAATACGCTGTACCTCGAGGGATGGGGCGCCGATTTTGCGGTTTCGCCGCTATATCAGATGGAGCCGCCAAACTTAGAATTGCCTAGCCTCGGTCAATTCCATCAGATTCTTGAGGCTGAGAAGCTAAAAAGGAGCAACCAGACCAACAGAGCTGGTTGACTCAATCAGCTGCCCTAAGGTAGGGAAAATTCAGACGGGTGTCATGATTTTCGAGCATATCTCCGGCTCTCCTCGATTCCATTTAATTTTCTCTCCCCCCGCTTCTTTCTCTTTTTGGGATTCAAATATCATGGTTACTGCTGGATATTTTTTTGAGAGCATGTTTGGTGTACCTTTTGCTAAGGAATGAGACTATCGATTAACAACTTGATATTTTTTACTTACGCATCGGCGTCTTCGCTGTCTGACTATCCTATCAACTTATGTCTAGATTCCACATTTCCAGCATTCAAGATGTCAGCGTGCCGCGACGAGATTAAGTGGGTCCTAGTATGTGCCGACAGCATGTTACGAGGTTCTATGGACTGGAAGTTGTTCGAAGGAAAATGTGATGAGGGTTATGTATGTGAGGATGATGGCATGTACGGACCACCGACAGCCCTATGTACTACGCATCCTTGGTACGAAAGTTCTGAGGCTGGGTCATGCTATGAATCTACACACGGCGACTCTGACCATAGCGTCTCTGGAAATGGAGGCTCTGCGTACAACGGCTCTGCGTACAACGGATCTCAACACGGCGGCTCTCACTATGGCGGCTCTCAACATGGCGGATCTAATCACAGCAGCCCCGAACACGGCGGCTCTGTGTACAACAGCTTCGACAACAGTGGCTTTGAGCAAGCCGGCTCTGAACAGGGATGAATGGTTGACTGGAGAGCAATTCTTAGGAAAGTGACATTATCACACTTCTGTGGTAAAAAATGATTATACAGAGCAACTACTACTACTGGACAGCAACTTGTTTTCCACGTCTATGATTTGTGATTTGGTATCACCAACTCAATAACAAGTGTATCGAAGACTATAATTTATTCTCAACTCCACTGCAAAGTCTTTACAGCATTTTCGTGATCAGGAACACTGTAGCCATTTCCGTTGCAAGTACATGGATTACACAGGGATAAGACTGGCAATGCCCATAACATCATGTCAAGTAGAACGGAGATCAATAAGCGTATTCAAATACACAAGGATCGGACCAGTTGCCGAAGGAAGTAAGCGATTGGCTATCTCAACGCAATGTTGAAAGTACCTAAGCAGAAATCGATAATCCGGTGGCGAGGCGCCGCGTTTCTTTTGATATCCACAAGTCCGTATGACTAAATTAGCAATTCCAAACGGGGGCACCTAGTCGTCAACCCCACCACCCCGCATCTCCTAAATTCGGATGCGCCGGGGCAGGTGACTAAGCAGATTAAGCTTGATAAATCACCTCCAAGACACTGCATAGATAATGTGCAAGCCGACATTAGATTTGCTGGCCAATATGGCTGCTTTTCTTTCTTCTTCTCGTCTGAGTTTTCGACTCTGCAGGCCTTCTATACGGGCTTTCAGCAGTGTCCATGACGTTCCCCCAGCTCGCGTTTCTGCTATGCAGGAGGCCTTGACTGCGCCTGGTCCTCGCACGAACTGGACAAAAGAGGAGATCACAGAGATCTACAACACTCCTCTATTTGACCTACAATATGCCGCTGTGCGTTTCTCAATTGCCGGTCCCTGTCTTGATTGGCAGAGACGGCGATGACATACGACATGCTCCTCTGTGGCTTGCGCTCTGATGCTAATGCAACCACCAGGCCACAATTCACCGTCGCTTCCACGCACCCGGCGCCATACAGCTTTGTACTCTTATGAATATCAAGACTGGCGGCTGTTCCGAAGATTGCAGCTACTGCGCCCAGTCATCACGCTATAGTACCGGCCTCAAAGCTCAAAAGATGGTCACGGTCGAGTCTGTTCTTGACGCCGCTCGCATCGCCAAGGCCAATGGCTCGTCACGGTTCTGCATGGGTGCTGCATGGAGGGATATGCGTGGTCGAAAAACATCTCTCAAGAATGTCAAGGCCATGATTGAAGGCGTCAGGGACATGGGGATGGAGGCATGCGTTACATTAGGCATGGTAGATGCTAGCCAGGCCCAGGAGTTGAAGGATGCAGGGTTGACGGCGTACAATCACAACGTTGATACGTCAAGAGAGCACTACCCCAACGTCATTACTACACGATCATACGATGAACGATTGGCCACTATTGATAATGTGCGGAGAGCTGGAATTAATGTCTGTAGTGGCGGCATCCTAGGCCTGGGAGAAGAAGCAAAGGATCATGTTGGCCTAATCTTTACTGTTGCCACTATGCCTAGTCATCCGGAAAGCTTTCCAGTCAATGCATTAGTGCCCATCAAGGGTACGCCTCTTGGAGAGAGTACGCCGATCCCCTTTGACGCTATCGTGAGAACTATCGCCACAGCAAGACTGGTCATTCCCAAGACCATCATTCGGCTCGCTGCCGGGAGGAACGTTATGACTGAAGAACAACAAATGTTGTGCTTTACATCTGGCGCAAATGCTGTGTTCACCGGCGAAAAGATGCTTACCACAGATTGCAATGGCTTCGATGAGGACAAGGCAATGTTTGAAAAGTGGGGTTTGAAGCCCATGGCATCGCAACACGATATACGAACGAGTAATCTTGAAAACATAGCGCCAAACTCTTTTCAAGACATTCGGATGGCAAGCGAACAGACATCTCATTTAGCCGAGGCATGATGCAGCATGAAAAATAGCTTTATATGTACATAGTCTTCATGTTAATGCCCTCTATCATATTCGACATTTAACAGATGCTCGAATTTCCGACGACAGCCATTTCTCAATGCGTTCGACCAATCTTCTTACCTCTTCGGCGGTGTTTCCGGCATGAATACAAACTCGCACCCGTCTCGTTGGAACGGTTGGAGGCACCACTGCGCGAACCACAAATCCATTTTCTTGGCACTCTTTCGCCAGCTTTCGAGGGTGGTTTGTCTCAAGCGCAAAGATGGGCGACTTTGGCTGTTCGGCAGATACGCGCAAGAGATCGGGCCGACTCTCGTGTTTTGCAAGCATGATAAGAAGTTTTGTGTGAAAATGCTCGATCATGGAGTATAAATGAATGACCAACTACTCGAATTAGCAATATGCGGTCCAAAGCAAGTAGAGGACATCTCACTTTTTCCGTATATCCGTTCTGGAGCAGAGAATATGCAGCGCGAATGCAAGCCAAACTTGGAAATGATAGAAACGTGGTGTATATCAATGGTCGGGCATAGTTGATAAGGTAAGACCTAACGATTGGAGAACATAGGAGGATAGCTTGAATATATTATCAGCGTTAACAGAACTCTTGCAAGGAACATCTCAACACACCACCACCACTAGCCAGCGACTTTCCGAACGTGTGGAGTCTCGCAAAGATTCTCTCCTCGAGCTGAAGCTCACAGACCAAGCCTCGACCGTTCGGGCCCAAGACCCCAGTCCCATGAGCTTCATCAACGATAATGTGACCATTTCCCGGAAGTAATTCTTCGACCACACACACAATCTCTGCCAGAGGCGCAAGGTCACCATCCATGCTATATACGGATTCCACGGCGACGAAAACATTCACTGTACCATCTTGAACTTGAGCTTCTGCTCGCAAAACAGAGTGTATCACATCTCGAAGATGCAAAACCGAATTGTGTTTGAACGCCCTTCTATCCTTGGCTCTAGAAAAATTCATACCATCATGAACGCTTGCATGAATTGCTTCATCATATATGATACAATCTCCGGGTTGTGGTATACAAGCAAACAGTCCGGAATTGGCATCAAACCCTGAATTCCATAGCAAACCCGAAGGCGCCCCGTGAAACCTTGCAATAGAGGACTCAAGCTCGTCAGCGTATGCGGAATTGCCGTCCAATAACCGCGAGCCTGTAGAGCCCAGCGTGAAATGGGATTTGTTTTGTGTGAGCTCCTTTAGGAAAGCCTCCCTGAGGACGGGCGAGGTGGACAAGGAAAGAAAATCATTGGACGAAAAATCGACAGCCGCTGGCGCACTAGTGGTGAGCTGGCGAAAAGTCGATTTTTCTTTCCGCGATTGGAGTTTCGCCAGGAGGCTTGTTTCTAACCCACTTGCTGTTTTCCGACCCTCTAACATGGCTCCCAAGCACGCAACCATAAGAATCAGTCAACATCAACTCAAACCTGCTCTTAGTTGCGAACACTGGTTTACAGTACATTGGCACGGCCCGGCACGTTCGGTTATTGCACCGCTAAATTACGGCGTGCGACTAGCGTAATTGATGATGAGAGTGTGTAGAGTAACATGGATAATCTTCATGGGTCCAAGGCGAGGCCGAAAACGGCCAGGGTAGAGCAAAATTTGGTTAGTGTTTGATTTTCCAAGATGTGTGACCGTGGGTAGATCATCATTAGCTTAGCTGCGGGTTTCTAAGATGTTCGAAAGAGGCCTTTCACGCGAACCAAATCGTACAAGGACTTATCGAAAGAATGTGAAAATCTGTTGGATGCATTGAGGTGGTGTAGTCTAGTTCTCTCAACAAGACGCTTCCGATACTCCGAAAACGTTCCGCACACGTAAAATCTCGCCGAAAAATCATCATAATTTTGGTGCGCAGATCTTCTTTGAGGCACAAGCAGGGGCGAATAAGAAGCTGATTGGTATCCTTCGAATAGTCTGTCAATAGAATGCCACGCTAAAGGGGACGAAGGAGGACAGCTCGCGTCGCTGGTGTTGAGTCAGCAATTCCACCGGTGACTGTGCATTTTGGCTGAACCTCGGCGGTTTTCATCCCAGTTAGGATAGTGTTTGGATGTCTACGCGCATCCCTGTCCCCTTATTTTTCATGATGGGCCTGTTCTTGCTTCTACCAAATGGCCATGTGAGAGAGTCATATCTGTATCGATGCAGCGAATTGGCTCTGCCCTCTGGCCGTCGCTCCAGGCATTGCAAGTGTACGGGGCCAACACGAATGTTGGCAAGACCATAGCATCAACCATTTTGTGCAAGTCTTTAAAGGAAAAGAGAAAGCTCAACATCAGTTACTTGAAACCAGTGAGTACTGGGGCAAGTGACGACGCTGACGGACTGTGTGGCCCCGTAATCTTTGCTGCGATTCTTTGGTGTTCTATCCTTAACGGCATGTAGGCATATTTCGCGGTTCACCAATGCTATTAACACAAAGACATTGGTCCAATTCTCGCGTCCCGTCAGCCCGCATCTGGCTGCTCAAGAAGAAGGAAATGTGAGCTTCACTGGTGCCTTAATCTTGGCTCATCTGACCTACCTGGCAGGTAACTCAGGACTCATTTATCTTGCAAAAAGTGCGCGAAGCCTTGAGTGAGACTGCAAACCGAGGAGATGATGTTGTCTTTGTTGAAACGGCCGGCGGAGTTCTTTCTCCAACACCGTCAGGAAACTCTCAGGCCGATGTTTATCGCCCTCTTCGACTACCAGTCATTTTAGTTGGGGATTTCCATCTCGGTGGCATCTCATCCACTGCGTCTGCTTATGAGTCTCTCAAGATTCGAGGATATGATATCGCACTACATTGCATATTCGAAGACAATGAATACCAGAACTTTAGGTACCTCCATGACTACTTCCAAGAACGCGGTATTCACACATTGGCTCTCCCCAAACCTCCGGATCCATTGAGTAATCGAGACGCTGATCTAGAAGCCATGCAGTCATACTATCAGCAAGCAATTTCTCTACAGAGTGTAGACAATGCTCTTGATAAGCTAAGTTCAATGCATCAGCAGAGGATTTCCCGATTATCTGAGATGCAAGAAAAGGCAGACCAGAATATCTGGCACCCGTTCACGCAACATCAAGGACGAGATTCAAAAGATATACTCGTCATTGACTCTGCGTATGATGACTATTTTGATGTGAAATCAATCGAGCCTTCTTCATCACACAAGGCTCTACTCCAGCCTGCTCTTGATGCCTCCTCTTCGTGGTGGACCCAGGGACTTGGGCATGGGAATCCAAAGCTCTCTCTTGCAGCCGCCTACGCTGCTGGCCGATATGGCCACGTCATGTTTGCAGGGACAGTCCACGAACCGGCTTTGAAACTTACCGAGCTTCTTTTGGAGCATCACAAGAATTCCCGCCTCGCCAAGATTTACTTCACCGATAGCGGTAGTACCGGTATGGAGGTGGCTGTGAAGATGGCCTTACGTGCGTCTGGAACTAGATACCAATGGGACCACCGCGTAGACCAGCTCGAGATTCTTGGTTTGAAAGGAAGTTATCACGGTGATACGATGGGCGTCATGGATTGTTCGGAACCTTCTCCATTCAACGAAAAAGTCGAGTGGTATAATCCCAAAGGCTGTAAGAGAAACTCATCTTCCGCTGTCGCCTAATTTCTAACGAGATAGATTGGTTCGATTATCCAAGTATCAGCATGAAAAATGGCAAATGGCATGTGTTGCCACCGGCAGAGCTTTCTGCTGGGCTAGGAGAACCTCAATCTTTCGACAGCCTCGAAGAAATTTTTGACTTCCATACCCGAGATGCGTCAAAATACAAAGAGTACATTACTTCAAAGCTCCTGACGTTACGCGACCAGGGTCATAAATTTGGAGGACTAGTAATTGAACCAGTTCTTCTAGGCGCCGGAGGGATGATATTTGCGTGAGATGGTCCCATTATTATCTCGTCTGTTTCACCATCTGACGTAAATACAGAGATCCCTTATTCCAACACACTCTCATCAGTGTCGTTCGCTCTAATCCGAACTTAATTTGTAAAGACGAACCCCATCCGCGCAAATCTGCGTCCGACTCCTCAAAATCTTGGTCCGGCCTGCCTGTCGTGTTTGATGAGGTCTTCACGGGCATCTACCGACTCGGACAGTTCAACTGCAACAACTTCTTACGAACGGAGCCTGATATTGTAGTCAATGCCAAACTCTTGACAGGTGGTCTCGTCCCTCTCTGCACGACTACGGCTAGCCAGGAAATCTTTGAGGCTTTTCTCGGTAGCGACAAGACAGATGCTTTGCTCCATGGTCATAGCTATACAGCTCATGCGCTTGGATGCAACGTGGCTGTTGAGAGTGTGAGAATTGCCTTCGTAATGGAGGACGCCGGTGAGTGGAATAAGTTCTCCAATTCATGGGTATCCTCGACGTCAACATCACGGACGAACGGTAGAGACTGGCCCTGGAGCATGTGGAGCAAGGACTTTGTGGAGCAGCTGTCGCACAAGGGAAGCGTGGAAGGCGTCTTCGCACTTGGATGCGTCTTGAGTATTTGTATAAAGGATCCATCAGGCCGAGGTACGTTGCATTATGTTAGAATATTAGGAAAATGAGGTTGGAGAACTGATTGCGGACAGGGTACACTTCTAATGCTGCGCAAGCTTTGCAGCGAGATCTCTTGTTGATGGGGTCATCGTTAGGCTGGTCAATTCACTCACGAGTGCTTGGGAACGTCATATATTTTATGACTAGCCTATCAGTCACACGAGAGACTGTTGCTGGTATTGAGGATATTTTGCTTCGCAGAGTAAATTGAGATGCAGGTTGTTTGCTATCTTGGTCTAATCCCGAGCGAGTTGACTGATCCCATGTGGAAATGGTATGATATTCTGATCCGAAAATACGAGTGATGAGGGGTTCCAGAATTCGCTCTTTGAAGAAAAAAGCCAGAGGGAGATAGATAAACATCACTACCGCGGAGACGAAGAGTGGGTGGTTTTCCATTTGCTATATGATTCATTAACTGGATTTCTGCGGTGTAATGTTTTGGGATGAGACTTACCGAGAAAATGTTCGAGCCAGGGCTCGAAAACTCGCTCTTTCAAGAAAAGAGCGATGGGGAGGTAGACAAACATCGTCACTGCGGAGACGAAAGGTGGGTGAAGATCCATTTTCTATATAATTCATTATTTTTGGAAAGATTGAACGAAGAAAAAAGTTACTTTTGTTCAAATGGGGAGGTCCCCAGCACGAATTAGTCTGAATTTGTGTTGGTGTAAAATTACTGCAAAGTTGCAAGATCAAAGCTCAAGACTTATGGACTAGATTGTAGTCAAAACTGAATGGAATAGTGACGCTGAGCAAATGGAAAACACATAGAACGGAGACATTCTTGAAAACCATAAATTAGAAGTGGGAATCTTGGTGGGCTTGGCCGATTTTACAATCATGAAGCCTACCACACAGCCGGTTTCAAGATATTTTATTCACGGGTGACTCAGGTGTTCTATCTGGTCCACAAGGCTTATTTAAAGTCAATTTTGGCACCGTGCCTGGTACCTTTCCACAGTGAAAGATGTTTTATTCACCTTACCGGAACTGCATTCACACCACCGCAACATTGTCACAATACAGAGAAATCAATTCACATAGGCATATTCCCAGATTTTTGATGAATTAGACTAGTAGCCCCAGAGCAGCATTCACTGACCGATTACCGCCCTCATATACACATGATCATTCACCCATCTGTCTCTCGATGTTTTCCGCGGAGGCCCTCAGCTATAATTCGCGTCAAAGCCCAATCGACCAGTAATATGCTCTACTTCTTCCTTGAACCGCCAGCGTCAATCGACCGACCCTTACCAATCCCATACTTCTTCTCACATGCAGGACAGTACCATCGCCTGCCGCTTGGCTCCTCCGTCAAGCCCACACACTCGAAATGGAACCACTCGATCTCGCACTGCACAAGCAAAGCCGGATTAGCTTCCATCACATCACGGATGCATACTGCACACCGCACACCGCACGCCTCCACTGCCCAACCGCCCCAACAATAACCAAGAGCAAGTGAAAACCACACGCATGCAAGGAAAAAGCGCAAAACACTCACATTCACATTATCACACGCCACCATCTCCCCAAAGCTCACCCGATTACACAAACAATACTTCGTCTCATCGGGATCAATCACCTCCTCCTCATCCTCCTCCACCACCACCACCCCAACCTGCTGCGCCGCCAACACATCCCCACCATCCCCCCCACTACCACCACCACCGTCTTCCACCACAGCCCGTCCGCCCCTCCTCGCAGCAGCAGCAGCGCCACCCTTCGGCGCATTCCGCCTGCGCGCCGCACTCACCTTCGCACTCCCGCCATCGCCACCCTTCGTCACGGGGCCCGGCGTCGGCCTCTTCGCACGCCGTCGCGACGACGGCGGCACCTGCGCCTGCTGCTGCTCGGCCGTGCTGGTCGAGGGCAGGCTGGCGTTGCTGCCGCGGCGCAGGGTGGCGCGGCGCGAAGGGGGCTGTGGTTCGGCGCTCATGGCTTTGCTGCTGCGGCGCGGGGTGGCGCGGGGCGAGGCGAGGCTGGAGGAGGGAGGTTGTGGTGTTGTGCTGCTGGCTTGGTGCGTGGTGGTGATGGTGAGGGGCGTGCGGGATGGAGCGGCGAGGGAGCCGCGGCGGGGACGGGATTGGGCGGCGGTGGTTGGCGGGGCGGGTTTGGTGGCGTCTTTTTTGGAGGGGGCGTCAGTGTCGGGTTTGGGGAGGGAGGCGATGGTGGGTTTTTTGGGGGACGGGGCTGGTGGGGCGAGGGGGACTTGGGTTGTGGTTGTTGTGGTGACGGGGGCGGGATGGGGAGCGATGGGTACAGGTCCGTTGATTTTGAGACGTTTGGGAGGATTGGTAGTCGTTTTGGTTGTGGGTGCTGAAGACTCGGCTTTGACTTCTATCTTGGTCTCGGAGACTGGACTCTCGCGCTTTCGTTTCCTGCTGGGCTTTTCTGGAACAGGTGTCGTTGTTTCCTTGTCATAATTAGCTCGATCCAGATATTCATTGGAAAACAATATCACTTACAATTTTTCCCATATCGGTTGACTTTCCAGGAACGTCTTCTGTTTCTCCAAGAGCCTCTCTAGCTGCTTGTTCTTTGGCTAGGATTTCTTTCTTTAGCTTTTTTGCTTCATTCAATTTCATGCCTCGATTACTCAGAGTCATATCTTGAGCCCCGATAGGAATGAAACTAATTTCACCGGGCTGCAAAGGCTTACTTGGATCCATGGGTTCCTCATCTAAAAATGGTTCCCCGGATGCTTCTGCGTGTGCTTTCGCCTTGTCATAATTCTCTTTGCCTCGGCCTAGGTCAGCAAGTTCGCGACGGACCATAGTGTCACTGGGGGTCCAAATGGCATTTTTTTTCATTCGCTTGCGGAGCTTTGCCATTTCATATTCAGTAAGCCTATTCCAAGGCATGTACTTACTTCCAGGCCTAGCATCAGGTGGAGGTGGATCAAGCTTAGCGAGGGCATTGCTGGTGGATATCCCTGCAACTTGGCTGTGCACATTCGTGCCCATGACTCCGGGTGGTCGTTGTCTCGGTACTGAGGGTAGTTTGAGCTTGTGCTTCTGGGGTTTGGGAATTTTGATCCGACCCGGTTTTGTGGCCTGATGGAGTTGTGACAATGCATCGACACTTGTTGATCGAGCTTTATCTGGTGAAGCCGGGCGCTCAGATTCGGATTCAGAGGCCGTACTTGGGGGAGGGGAGTCTGGATTTGGTGGGGGTAAGACCTCTCCCGGCACCGTTATTTTCCGACTCTTCTTTAAAGTTCCGGGTATTGCGGCATTGCGTGTAGACGTACCCAAATGCAAAGTTATGCGCGTGCGATCTGTATCTTGTTTTCGAGCACGACTTAGCTGTGGAGAAGAGACAGCGACTGGCGTAGGATCTCGTGATGGAGGTTTAGGAAGGGCTTCAAGCTTTTTCTTGATGCTAACCAGACGAGCACTATGTCGATCAGCAACATCGGAGATTCGTGAGGCTTCCGCAAAGGCTGCCTCTCGGGAACGAATGGCACGGTCAAGAGCTTGGGATATTTGTTTGCGAAGTTCCGCTGGCTCTGGCCGTTCGCTCGCAGGAATAGATGGTAGCGAGCCATAAATTCTCGTCAGATCATGGATCTTGTGTGCGGAGTCCAAATATGTTGAGTCAAGTTTGCCAATTAGGGTGAGAGAGCGAAATAGGTCGGAGGGAAAAAACTCGGTATAATCGATAAAGTCAGAAACGGTCGCAGCAGCATCAGGATCCGTAGGCTGCTGCTGCGGTAGGTCTTGCAAGGCTTCTGCCATCTTAACGAGACATCAAAGTCAGGATAAGTTTGGAGAATGTCGTACCAACATGCCCAACGGTGTCAGAGATGGTGGTGATGAAGAGGAAGAGACTGGCGGAGAATGTGAGCTTCGCCAAGGCGAGTTCCGACTCCACAGCGAGAGTTCACAAGGCTCGACGGAGAGAACTGGTGAGGATGCTGTGCGCAGAAGCTAGCAAGGTGGAGTGCGCGTAAAGTGAGTTGCGGTTGACGCGACTGGACGCACGGACCCAAGAGGCGATTTTTATCACCATTGAACAATGTCTAAATTAAGTCATCAAAGTTGAGTACTCCATTCATCGAACCAACGTTGAGCTATAAACAATCTGCCTGGCTTCCCCAGAGCCTAGCTTGTAATGGTATCTATGTAACAGCAGATCCCGAGAGAACTCGCACTTCCACGCCTCTCCAACCCAGCTTCCAAGAAGAGAACACTATGGTGGTGTAAGTTTATATGCACAGCAGCGAATCAAAATTTCCCCAACACAATGAAATATGTAGATTGGTCAAAGCCATTTGAGGTCCACTCTTCTCCACAAAACGCGCAACGCTCAAACGACAAGCTTCGAAGACGAAATAGGAAAGTCGTAAATGTTAGGAAGTTTTGAATAGTCCCTGGTCGGAAATGAAGTGCGAAGAATCTTGCACACGAAGCAAAATTATGATAATGATTTACTCCACGCGAATGTACAGCGCTCGCTGCTAGAATATAATCAAGGAATAAGCGATAGCACCTGCGCTATGTCGCGACATGACACTTTCCATCCAGTCACATCACATCACGACACAACAAGCACACCCCCCCTTCTTCCGCTCCTCCTTCTCCTCCGGCACCTCCGGCACCCTCGTCACCTCTACAGACCTCGCGCTCTCCCCACTGAACCCCATCGGCCGCTGCTGCTGCTGCTGCGGTACCCCGGGCGACAGCGGCGGACTCTGCACCGTCGGCGTAATCTTATAGCCGCCGTGCTCCGTCCCGCTGGTGCTCGGCCGATGGCTCGGGATATCAGCTTCGAGTTTCCGGGTCGCGAGGGGCCAGGCGGGTTGCGCGAGCTGGGGGGAGTTGGAAGAGGGTTCGCCGTCGATGGAGGTCGGCTGGTCGTCGTCGATATCGTCGTCGTCGTCGGCGGTGGAGGGAGCGTCGTTGTGTGGCGAGGGCGACTTTCGGGGGTGGGTGAATTCGTGGGGGGAGATGAGGTGGAAGTCTTTGTCGTAGAGGGCGCCGGTTTTGCCTTCTTTTTCCCACTGCTCTTGCATCATGCGCTTGGCGTGGGTGGGCAGCATTTGTTGGTCTGGTGGGAGGCGCGGGTCGGGCTTGTACATGGTCGCGATCCATGGTGCTTCGCCTTCGGGGCGGTTGTAGCTTGTTGATGGACGGGAAGGTGTGCCTGATGATACGGGTCGTTTCGAAGGCGACTCACGAGTTGGTGCCGATCCCGCACGTTGCTTCTTTTGAGGGGTAGACGCTGCACGAGGAGCAGTGGTTTTGCGGGCGCCTGAAGTCGGAGTTGCTTTGCTAGGAACCTTGGCTTTGCTGGGAGATGATCGCGGTGGCGAGGCGGAGCCATCTACTACGGCGTTTTCGTATTGCTGTTTATTTGTATAATGAGAGTCACCTAGCATGCCTTGGCTTGCTCCACTTTGACTCCTTGCCCTGATTTTGCTTATTGCTACAGCATCCTCTAAACTGTTGCCCAAACTGTTGTTCCGACTTCTTGTCAGAGGTAAATCTCTTTCTATGTGCGCCGAAGGAGCTGGGGCAACACTGTTCTTCGGCAAAGGAATGCGAGATGTGCCGGGACGAGTGCCCGATGTTTCTCGGCTGTGGAATGATTGCGGCTGTTCCGGAGCAATCTCTCTAGGTATTTGTTGATTATAACCAGTTTGTTCTTCTTCTTCTGTAAATTCCTCCTCGGAAGACGGTAAAATCCTCAATTGCTCCCTGCCTGTCGATCTTTCTGGCGACACTTCTGGGTATCCATTTTCAATGCGGCCATCATTTTCCCTCCGTCGTCGGCTGTTTGACCTGCTTTTTGAACGACTCCCGGATGTGTGTCGGCCGAATCTCAATCCTGCCTCTTCTAGTTCTCGGCTTTCTATCTTGGCCAATTTGTCGCGATGTATCCATCCCGAATCGTCCAAATCATCAAAACTGGTATGCTCGCTCAACGAGTGTTTTCGGCTACCGTTTCGTCCATCACTTTTTCCCTTGTAATAATCTAAAAAGCTATCTCCATCGCTTGTTCCACTGATATCACTGTTCATTCTTCCCAGCATCTGTCTTGGTGCCAGGTGATTACCAGAATCTTTGGCTGTGTTTCTGGAATCACCGGGGTAATTTCGACGAGCATGAGATCTAGAATTCCCATTTGTTTGGTTGCTGAGTGGTTTGCGTCTCGAGGTTTCAGAGAATCGTAATGCTTCCTCGTATGCATTGTCCTTTTGACTTGCGACATCATAATTCTGTTGGGAGCCAAAGGGTCAGAAATTATATTTATTCCCATGAGAAGATCTCAATTCTGCAATGGTACTGTGCATGAAGTTAGGTGGAAGGCTGGGCATACCTCGCCATTGACGGGCACTGCGAACTCCCAGTTCTGAGTAGCTGCCATGGTTATTTTATAAACAGATTGGCAGCAACGCTCTCTTGACCAGCGCAATGTATGCTCTACTCAGTGTTGTCGATTTTCACCGGAAGACGTGGACCATCAACTGCTTTGGAGACTTCGGGTTTTCCAGAGGCACGATTAGACTTGTTGTAACGAGCGCAAACCACGTAGCAACCTTTGGCGGAATAGCTGGTGAGGCAATCGCGCGTCCAAGCTCTTATAGCACGGCCATTCGCAGAAGTCGTTGCAGTGCAAATTCATGTATGCGCCTGAATGGGTAGGAAATCAGAGGTGCGTCAACTATCATGAGAAGACGAGGCACAACGGGATCGGTTGCTGGACGACGCGACTTGCTGGCTAATTGGCGCGAGTCGACTGAGATTGGGAACAAATGGAAAGGAATTAGTAAAAGAATGGCAATGTACAAGAACGAAATGGAGTGGCAGGGGGTCTGGATGTGGATTCAACGGCGAAGTGGTGCTTCACGGTTAGGGGAGAGTAGAGAGGACTTGGAGGATGGGGCTGGAAGGCTCCGATTGGCTGGCGAGGGTGAAGACGAATTCCCAGCCACATTTGAAGCACAACTGCTTCAGACAAATTGCCCGATGACTGACGCCACACCGTTTGTTAGCTACCTTACTTACCGTTCCGCGGTACGTCTGTATTATCGTCCGATCGGTGCCTGCTAGACATTCTGTGCGTGATGTTCATCGTACGACGCATTGGTCAGTCGGCGCATGGTCATGAATGTGTCCGTCATTTACGGGAAATCCAGAAATTCTTCGAGCAAGGTAGAGCCATGCAATTCACACGTAAATGGACGTGCCCAAGCGCCTTGGTATCAGTGTTCGCCGACTCGAGCTGCGGCACGCATGGTAGCCCAGCAGCGCTAGCATTGCTGCTGGAACCTTGGATGAAAATGACGTTTCACCGTTCACAATCTCCTGAATCTTTTCTTGGCCTCACGGAATTACCTGACGTGTACAATACGACACGCCGTGAATTGGAGTTTTTGCATACCCAAGAAGTTGCTTTGTGCTGACCAAAGTAACGACGTCACCGGTCCCCCTGCCCTATACCCATCCCCATACACGAAGCTACCGACATCTTCTTCAACCATGGCCCAATGGCCGAACCCCTATCGCCACCCCAAGCCCAAGCGCTGTTTGATATCTTGACCCACCATGAAACCTACAGTGAGATCCAAGCATTTGAATATCCCGATACCATCGCCTCCTACGGTCCACCCTTTCAGTCCGATGCCGGTACCATCTCAACATCGCCTCTTCTCCAAGCCTTGCTTTCCCGCTTCGTATTAACGCTTCCTGGACTGAAAAACGTATCATCCGATTTTTGGAATCATAGAGTTCTTGAGCTCCTCAAGGACTTGGCCAATGTGGAACTCAGTCAGAGCTACGATCGCGGAATACTAAGTTTACGCAAAACACTTGCTACAGCTTGCTCTGCAATCATCGAATATGTGGGAAGAGGGGTCTTTGGTGGTCTCCCAAAACAAAGCTTGGAGGAGAAGCGGGACGATTACAATACTGCCAAGCCTCCGGATGATATTGACGCCTGGAACGAATTTTTACAACGCATTGTATATGATGACATGATTGATGAGCTATTCAACAAGGCAAAAGAAACAGACGTACTGGAAAATCACTCCCTCTTGGTTCAGGCTGCGCATGAGTACCTAGTCGTAAGGTATGCTTGATTTACCCCTATCGAAAGCTTGAAATAGCTAATTGAAATCATAGCCTTGCTTCGTTCGCGCATTACATACTGGTCTTGAATCCGGAGGGCCAGTCTCTCCTGACTGTTGTTGAAAACATTCACAAGTTAGTTCCATACACAATCATGAGACAAACATTACGAGTTGGCAACGTTGCTACAATGATTAGCGGCATGATGAAGTTACTCCTGGCAAAAATGAGCGTTGGCTCTCTCACAAACTGGATAGGGTGGAGTGCTGGTGCTGATGAAGGAATGAACTTGCTTCAAACGTAAGGCATGCTTTCGTAGATGGTAGTGACATGTCAAAAACACTCTTTCATGTTAAAGCTGGTCTTGCATCTTTGTCGATTTCATACTGACAACTTTTTAGCATAATCTCCCAAGTCATTGGCTGGGATATCAAGGCATTGAAAGCAAGAACTTCAAAGCTTGAAAAGTCAAAGAACGCGCCAACTAAAGAGCAATTTGAAGCACTGAGAGAGTATCTATCCAGGAGTAGGGAAGAGCACGAACAATGCAGAACCCAAAGCCGTGAGTGTCAACTTGTCTAAATATTTGTTTGCGGTGAATTGCAGCTGACAGAATTCAAGAACAACAGCCTCTGCCCTTAGTCAGTCTAATTCTTGCCACTTCTGCGGCCTCAGCCGATCTTTCCGAAGAGCAAGAAAAGCTGGCCTTGGAATATGTTAATGTACAATTCGCCATACATGATCGAGAAGCGATTGCGCAGGTCCTGTGTCATCATCAGCCCGATCATTTGACGCAAGCCATCCGCGATGCTGTCTCCGCTTATGAACCACTGATCCGCCAAATCCACAATGCTGTCGATCTCAGTGGCACTTTGAGCGATTTTGAAGCCTTCCTCACCGACCTCATCAAACTCACCAAATCCCATCCAAATCCTCATTCTCAGTCCTCAGAAAACGAGCAAAATGACGAACCCCAAGGGCCCACAGTTGAAGACTACGCCACCCTCATCCGCAAACACATCAAATCCACCCACAAATTCCTCCACCAAGTCGCCCAAAACGGGTCCGAAATCACCTCCTGGTTCCACACCTACGCCCACTCCGCCGCCTCACACTTCCGCACATCCACCACCACTCCCACCAGCTCCACCCACCCCGCCGCCGGCGCCATGACCTCGACCCTCCAATCCCTAGCCTCTCAACTTTCCCCCACCGACCTCACCACCATCCGCTCCGAGCTCGACACCCACGCCAACTACCTCACCACACTCACCCAATCCTCCAACACGCGCTTCGCCGCCGTCCTCGCCGACACACCCGCAGGCACTTCGCTCGGGCCCGGCACGTATCTCGCGCGATGGCAGGCGCTGCTCGACGCGACGCCGATCACGCCGCTGACGAGCGCGGACGGCCGGGTACGATATGGACGGGAGAAGGGGGTGAAAGAGGCGAGCAAGGTGTATGAGGCGGTGAAGGCGCAGGGACATGGGAAGGTTGGGGATGAGGAGGGGGAGCGGAGGGTCGCGGACCGGGCGGATGGCGCGGTGAAGAAGGGACAGCCGGAGATGCCCCGGAGTGGGAGGACGGTGGACTTGTTGGCGGGGAGGTTTAGGGAGGTACTTGCTGGGATGGGGAAAAGTGGGGAGGGTGAGGCGGATGTAGATTGAGGGAGGGTTGAAGAAGTTTTGAGTGCGTTATGTGGTTTTACGGCGAGGACACATTGATAGATATGCTAGGCCTGGTGTGCAGAATTCATCATTCTACACCTCGTCTGACAGATTCATTGAACGAGTCATTGAGTCACGCTTGAATATGATTATGGAGTGAGATTATTGAGAGAATCTATAATTAGATGCATTCGAGTATAAAGCTTAGGATCAGGAATACATTCATCAGAACAATAGGTCCCTGAGACAATTCGGAAGAAACATGGGAAGTTTGTAATGTGTTAATAAAGTTCTCAACTAGTTCTTTTCAGTCCGAGGGAATCGATGATCAATCGGAAGGTATATAATGTCGTCACACTACAATAGTGGGGACCAAGAAAAGAGTATAGAACACAAACAATGGCACATTGCCGCCGCAACACCACGCAAAACGCAAAATTTTTCAAGCATTGATGTAATCCATCGGACATTGATGAGGTCAGGAAACGTGATTGCAGATGAAGTGACGGCCTAGTGCGGCGCGAAGACGAGACAAAGATAACATAGGGAATTTGGCGTCGGAAGTGGGATATCATGTCCTGCGAATATTGTCGGTAACAACCACTATACTCAGTTAGCTGTTTGCGGTCATTCTTCCTGGAATCGACCAACTCACCAATAAAGTATGCCAAAGCAAAGGTCGGCAACACCCAAGGACTGGTAATGTAGTCTCCAAGCTCATCCCCGGTTACAAGCATGATGCTGAGCAGGGTCAGAGCAAGACCAACAGCTATTGCAGATGCAGCTCTCAGCCAGCCTCCGATTTTCTTCGGTTTGTGACTGACTAGTCCCAGCGCGCCGATAATCATCAATGCGATACCACCCGCGATGAATGCGTACCCATAGACAAGTTCAAATAAACCAATTGCTTTTGGCGTGGCGAGATCTCCGGTCTGGTCAGTGCTGTCGCTGTCATCCGTGATGTCATCCTCGTCAACGTCAATACCAAGCTCAGCGAAAGATGCGTCTACGAGGACGTTATACATGTTGTTAAGAGCAACTTGGATAGCATTCGTGGCGTTGCCGTCTTGTTCTAGGTAGCTGTCCGATACATTGTGAGCTTTTGATAGGACCTCTTGGGTGAGGTTGGTGTACTCGGAGTAATACTGATCGAAATTGTCATAGTAGGTCTGCAGGTTGAAGTCCTCGGGTGCATAGTAGAACGTGTAATTGTATGCAAAATTGTTCATTTGATCCCCCACATATTGATAGTCCTCTGAAGATAGCACACTATCAAAATCATAGGCGTTTGTGACATTGTTGACCATGTCGGCAAGTCCATTCGTCAGTTGAACACCCTGTCTCCAAAGAATGAATTGTTGACTGCCTTCGAGAGCTAGCACAAGAGCGACGTGGAATGGAAAGTGCAAGAAAGACCAGATTTGTTGTTTGAACGTCCCGATATGGTGCTCTTGCATCCGGTTAAAGTAAATAAGGTAGAAGAAATAAATGACCAGAACAGCGCAAACGATATCCCCAATCACTGCAGATGTAAAGATATCATAATTATTGACGATTCCAGTAACGGATTTTGTCAAACCAATGACACCTTCGCCAAGAATGATCAAAGTAAGAAGAGACATGCGTTGTAGCATATGAGTGCCTTTGAAGCTAACCAGCCGCCAGACCGAGGAGATTATTGTCGTTGCGGCTGTTTCGGCAACAGCGATGACATACCATCCAATGTAGGCATGCGGACCAGTGGAGGCAGGTTTGAAGGCAAAATAGAGACCCAGGTAGGCGATACCAGCGATGAAGTAGTTGATGATAATCAAGAAGAGAGGAAGACGAACACGCTCATAATGCTTTGTAAAGTAAAGAGCGACTACATATTGGAACATGAGAACGAATCTCGATCCCATAAGCAAGAGTGATAGATCCTGGAAGTACGTATAATTGTCCTGTTCATCACTTGGTTGGAAGTTTGGGCCCACAACAGCGAAGCCAATCATGAACCCGAACTGTAAGCCTTTGCAGATACGCTCAAAAATACTGTCGACGGAGAAACGAAGGTCAAACAAGGACACCTGATACCATGAGAACCAAAGAATGGAGAAGAATCCAACATAGGATTCCAGTTGCTTCTTAGTATTGATTTCGTGAACGTTGGTAAATGTCGTCAAGTTCGCTACGAAAAAGAGATCGTAGAACAGCTCCGCAGACGTAGCTAAGACTGTTGTGAGCACAAGTTTTCGGTGTTAGTGGCTTGGATGTGGATACCTTCTGCATGTCGCTGAAATGCTGGATTATCATGGAGAGCCTCATCATGAATTCGATATGGAAGAGTATCGTGGACAAGAGGCGGAGGAGGCGGGGATAAGCTCGACACTGACTCCTGTGCTTCTACATCCTTTGTGGGCTCGTAATGACCATGCTCATCCGCCAATGGACTCGCGAAAAGGTGTATACGCTTGTCCCCTCCGTGATGACTCATCTCGATTGTCCAAGCTTGATATCGCACGCAGTTTCCAAAACACAAGGAACAGGACGAATGGAATGAGAAGAAGGAAAAGCAGCATACAACGCGGAGAGAGAGCGTGGTGACCCAGGTGTAAGAAAAGCTCCACCGGAGTTATAAGGATTGAGGATTAACGCCATACTTTACCGTCGTCTAAGTTTATCTCATTCTGAAGCTCCGGTGAGGCTCTCGCTTCCTGAACCAACACCACATCTCTGTAGTCGGTTATCAAAAGCCATACTATTCTGCACAGACACTGCCCAACCGAGATGATAAACGTGAACGCTGTGTTTTGAAGTGGAGCCGACGAAGGGCTCAGCAGTTGCCATGACCAATCACGTTGGACTCTCGCGTCTTTGGCTTAAGGTGCAAAGGCACGCGTTGGGGCTGAGATAACAAAATTTGGCCCCATATTAGTATCTTAGGGCGGAATTGGTGGGAAATGACTTATGGAGCGGAGGGTAGTGGAAACACAAACGAGTGCGGAGTGATATTTTGGGTGTTGCCAAGCGGCTGACCCGCGCTACTTGACCGGTGAAAGACGACAAAATGAGCGCGGCTGTGTAAGCGGGTGGGCGAATCTGATTCAGTGAAAATCCAGCTGAGCTCACCAGGCCAAAACCAGAGATAATTAAACCGATCTGGGCGAAGGCAGACATGTGTGCCATTGTTTCAGATCTGAAGGCGAATTTTCAGGTCCATCTAATCTTTGTGATTAGACGGTCGCTGAGCCACGTGGTCAGCTCAGGCATTCAATGAGACGAGAAGAAAATTTATGGGTCGCAAGAAATAAAATACGTCGTTTAATAGTCCACGTCTCAAAAAGACTCTCAGCCCGGCTGAATGCCGCGATTTTCAGTAGATAATGTACTGAGTTCATGGTTTGATGGTTCCGATGATCAATTTGTCACGGCAGGGAAGAAACCACGGACAAATTTCTCTCTAGTCCATAGCTGCCATAAATTGAATTGCCTTTTCGCTAGCTCATTACATACTGTACATAATGTCAGTCGTGATATTCTCAATTGGACCTATCCCAACGTTCATGTTGGAACTTTTTCTTGTGGGTCTTGCTGCCGTCATTATCCGGCATTCAGGAACTCTTGCATTTACCGTATACCCATGAGTCGATGTTTCCACATCCCGGTCCAAGATCATGGATGAATCGCAGGCAGAAGAGATTGGTTTGTCTGCGCTTCGAGGGTAGATTGTTGCTTCGCGATTTACGAGACTACAGCCAAGAAACGTTGCAAATTGTAGGGATCATCATTGCCGATACACATACTACGGAAGACTCCAACAGATCTTGACTTTGTAGCAGAAGTACAACCTTTAAGCTTTACCCTTCCTGTGACGATTGAAGGTCTGTAGGATGTGTTGTCTAGCAAAAGATATCGCGCAGCTCATGAACGATAGTCGTAGAATCGAATTTCCAAAGGCCACGAAATTACGTAGGCAATTTTTGTCTTCTGAGTCCAATTCACCTCTTGCACCTCGCTCTAATTATGAGTCCAGAGCTCCGCCGCCAGTCTTACCTTTGCCACGGAAGCCAAGATGATTCCCACTTTGTAAGATAAGATTTTCTAAAAGGTACGGATCTGGTCGGAAATAACTTCGCCGACACGATCAAAACCTGACTAGCTATAACTGGCTAGCTCTCTTCATTCTAACCGCTTCCAGTTGGGATTGAAATTGAACCCATCCTCAACCGAACCAAGTCTTCCTCAGTTCTTCCTCCCTCCTTCCTCCTCCCGCTTCGCCCATACGAGGGTCCTTGAGTATCGAGCGCAAACATGCCGGTTGATTTTGGATGATGGGGATGATTAAGAGATACTTGCAAACTACTAGAGTCGGCACGTCTGTTAAGTAATGCGTATCTTTCAGTCCAAACTACACGGAGTACCACTACGTTCTATCAGGCACCCAGTGTCAATTGCTTAAGTCATCACTTATATTCAGTATTCACAGGGCTGCGCTACGATCGACACGCTTGTAATGAAAGTAAGGAAATTCTCACTTGTCAGATAAGCCAAGTCTAACATACATCTTTCACAGGGACCTACGCGCCAAGAACCTCAATATCATGGACCAAAGAGAGCTACGCAGAGCTTATCTTCTGAAATGAGCCCTCTAATCATTCATTCTTGGCTTCCTGAACTTTCTTGGAAACCTTCCGACTACAAAACTCCTTCCATTCGGTGAACGGAAATTTGTCCGGCTCAGGCGCTTCTTCCGGTTCCTTCCATTCTTGTTGTGGTGGATATGGCGACTTGTCAAATGTAAGACGATACTCAAACTTAGGAGCCCAACGCGGTACACTTCCTGCTTTGAGCTCAAAGGCGGTGTTGAACGTGCCTTGCTCCAGCTGCACAGAGAATTTCTTGGGCAGAAACGCGTCGTCCTTGAGCAGTTTGTCATTTAGCTCGTAAGTATCCGTAGGACCTCGTGTCGTAATGGCGCGTTTCGTAAGTGTAATTTCGAGGTCGAACTGGGCTACGACGTGGGCGTCTCCGCCACTACCACCATCATCATTAAAGGTAATTTGATCCAGCGGTTCAGCACCAAGAGCTTTCCATTCAGTCTGGGCAGCAATCCACGCATTGAGCTCGTGACGTAGGATTAACTTGTGACTGATCAGCATCACTCAGGAACCAATAATGCCGCAAATACTCACCTCGCCTGTACCGTCTTTATAAAATATCATCTGGCATTCATTGTAGGAGTCCAGGTTCCAAAACTCGCCGCAGAAGATGGAGAGGGCGTTGTCGGTCATTATCGGTGCAGTTCATAAAAAAAAAGAAAATGAGGCCGGAGTTCTGCGAATCCTATTAAATCTTGGCAAAAATGGTTCAAGATGTGAGGCTCTAGCCTATGATTTCAGTTCATGGAATGAAAATAAAGCTTCGAAGAGTGAATCTAAATAATTTTGGTTGCCTATGGTCACGTGGCTATTCAAGCTAGGTTCAGGTGCTTGCCTGATACCAGACTTCAGCCTCAAACTCGACATCACTGTTCGGCCGAGTGACATTCATCCGCGTTACACCAACGCCGGCTACGAACAACATGTAGGCAAACCGTTCTGCTCAATTCAATGGATATGTTTCTTGCCAATTGTCAAGGCCAACATACCAGAGTAATCAATAGGAACGGATGAAACATTCTAACGTCATGTGTGTTTAATTCGAATTTGAACCTCAAGCGGCACAGGCAAACAGTGGACACGGTCGCTCGTCATACTGGCAGCAGCGCATCGCGGAGGAAAAGAAAAGATACGAAACGATGCCGTCATGTTTCGTAGCCAGACATTCACTGAAATGCACTGCCTAGAGATATGGATTCCGCGAGAGGAGCCACTCGAAATCTTGTCACAGTATAGATAGTACATGGTCGTCTTCTATGCAAGATTGTATGATTTCAAATGACACCATCTTCTGCGTTATGACGTTTAGGTATTTGATCCGTTTCAGTTCTGAACAAGTCAATTCAATTGATCAGCATCTACTACATCGTATAGTTGGAGGGTATTACAACAAGCGGGCACATACATTTCCGAACTTGCTCCTCTGCTGACGTGCGGCAAAACTGGATGCGACAAGGCTGTCTAGCTTCGCCTGCTGATCTACATGGACGCCGTGGTTCTACGTGTTCCGCTCGACGCTGGCTTTAAGTGTATTCCTGACATCAGGAAAATGCCACATGGTTTCATTGACGTCAAGAGTAGCCAGTCCTCTGTCCAGTGTTCAACTTGCTACCATCATACAGAGTCGAATATGGATATATAATCGTTTGTACACTCCCATTTCCTCTGTAGATAACTAACATTGCTCGCATATATCCTTTCACACATTTGTTTAGGTTTCTTTTCAAAGTTCATTAATTCAACTTCACCTGATTGATATCTCAGAAAAATTTAGTCGAACCACTTTAGTATTTGAAATTTCTCTAAAATGCTGTTCTCACACTCTGTCAATCTCACCTTCATAGCCCTGGTGGCCTTTGTTTCCGCCTCGCCGGTCGAGGTCGTCAAGCGTGCAGATATCATTATCGGTTATCGACGTGTATCTAAGGTATTCCGGCCTACCAATCTTTATTTATGACGGTGAGAGCCCTTTGCTGAAATTCATTTGAACAGGAACAAGCCGAAGACTACAATAAGCATGGCCTTACCTTTGATACCGATCGACAGATGTGGGGCTCTCAAATTGGTCAAGGCGTATATACGTCTCCCGAGCGTGATATGTACAAGTTGGTTCCTGACGATGCTTGGTTCGTGTCGTCGGTCAATATTAGCATACTGCGGTATCTGAGATAATTTACAGGTTCTGTGTCCTCAAGGCCGAAGAAACCGCCTTTAATAAGCTCGATAAAGCATGGATTCCCGAAAAACACGATGGCAAAAGACTCTGGAATCAGAAGACGGAGGATAACCTGGACGAGTACATTAAGCAACTTGACCACTCCTGGGATCCATCAAAGACGATTCGCTTGTCGATAATGCCCAACGGCAAAGACAGAAGTGCAACTCAAATGTGTATCCCACCGGCGCTGGTCGGTGGCCCCGTCAAGTTCACTGTTGAGTGCCATCCGAACAAGGACAAAGTCCCCAACGAACCTGTCAAATATGACTCCTTCCACGATGTCAAAGGTACTAAAGGGTCATAGATTTTGATCCATTATTACCGTTCGCTCAAAATTAATCTTTACAAAGCTACTATCTCATTACGTTTTTACTCACGCTGGTTATTACCTTGTCATGAGATGGTTGGATTTTTGGAGAGCGAAGCAAGACCGAACAAACTACAGACAACTGGCCGCCGTAATTTTGATATGTCAATGGCTAAACTTAGAATTATTGTGACAGCAACGAGAATACACGTTCACTGTATTCTTAACAACGTGCTCACGATTATTGCGCTAACAATGCAATACTTACGATCGTTATTTTAAGACTTAGAGTATGATCTTGATAGGTAGAGAACTTTGAGGTCCCAGCTGGCTGGATTTCGAAACATCATCGAAAGTAAATGTACCACAACATGAGCAACTTTCATTGAGATGATCAAAGGCACCATGCTTCAAATCAAGTATCTTGGTGAAATAGCACCAAAAGTGCGAAGTACAGAACAACCCTTTCCGACGCCTTGCGAGGAACACCTTAGAAAGTGTGCCTTGGGAGTTCATTCCAGAACTTCACTTAGACTGGGCTAGGTTAGCTCGGCAGTTTTAAAAGAAACCCCGTTTTTCGGAAGCGCGTCACTCAGCGGCCTGGAACATCGCGTTTGTGCATCATGTACCTCGACCATCCTAGCACCTGGAGCTAACCGGAACATATTCGGAAGACCGAAGCTTCATTTCAATTCACTCCAACGTCTGACCTGACTATAACCTCGCTTAACTATTTTTGAAGGTACATCCAGTCCTCTCGAATTACTTCTGTGATAGGACGTAGCAGGCAAGTCTTCTTTTTTGGGTATGCCATGCAGGGGTCTTAAGAATTGCTTTTGTTATGAATACTATTCATATGCATGCATATGCCAAATTGTGCATGCATAGGAATATTATTCATAACTTAGTATATGTAAAATTCACTTAAAATTGAATCAAATTTTAGTTCAAATTCTAGATCAGGGTTAGGGTTAACGGTCATTATTCTGAATAATTCACAATTCATTCATAAACATGCATATTCATGCATATTCAATTCATAGGATTCTTAAGACCCCTGATGCCATCGAAGACAAGGACACGCCTCTGAGGAGGAGATCAACGGCCTTGACTCTTTACCATTAACTACTTAAAAAAACTAGCAAACACTTTTTTCCACTATATCTTTGTTCAATCTTCTTATTGCCTAGCCCAATCTAGCCCTGACCTAAAATTTCCGTAATGACAGACAAAAGTTCTTGAGAATATACATCCACAATTGGCTAATATAAACTCAGCAGCCGTTGATTTTACTAATAATTCATCATTCATTATTTTTTCACAGCAATCTTATTTCGCAACAAAGCACTCAGCAGCTTTAGGAGTGGAGAAAACTAGGTTGCCAAGCCTATAGAGAAGAGATGAGAGATGGGGGTGGCGAGATTCGAATCTACCACTAGCAGCAACGATCGCTAACTTGGACACCAGCGGCGCTCTTCTAACATTGCGCCACCACGCCCGACGCGCTCTGAATCTGGTTAGAGCAACTTCTTCAGTCCCTTGATGATCTCTTGCGGATGACTCTCATTGAGGAAATGACTGCCATCGATGATGCTGATTTCGGCATCAGGTACATCGCGCTTAAAAGCTTCTGCACCGGGAGAGGCAAAGAATGGATCATTCTTGCCCCACAATGCCACTAACTTTGGCTTGTGCTTTCGCAGATAGGCCTGCCACTCAGGATACGACTTGACATTGTTTTCATAATCGCGTAAGAGAGCAAGCTGGATATCGAGCGCTCCTTCACGAGAAGTGTAGTAGACATCCAAAGCTGGCGGATCGGGGGAAATGAGAGAAGGTGATTCTACCCCATGCTTGTAGGCCCATTGAATCCCCTGAGGCGAAAAAATATGTTTGAGAGGTTCCCATTTAGCTGGGTCGTCGGGACTGGCCCACATAGCCTTGATGCCTTCGAAGGCCGGCGCAAGGCCCTCGTCGTATGTATTGCCAGATTGCGAGAATATTCCAGTGATGCGCTCGGGATGCTTCGACGCCATCATGAATCCGATAGGTGCCCCAAAGTCGAAAAGGTAGACACTATATTTGGTCAAACCAATCTGCTCAGTAAATTTGTCGATGCTACTCGCAAGATTGACAAATGTATAAGAGTAGTCCTTTGGATCGGGTCGATCCGAATTGCCAAAGCCTGGATAATCCGGCGCCACGACATGAAAAGTGCTGGAGAGTTGGGGTATGATGTTTCGAAAAGTATGCGAGGCAGACGCATGGCCGTGTAGCAGCAAAAGACCTGGAAGTGAAGCCGAGCCTGCCTCCCGATAGAAGATCTTGACAGAGTCGACCTGAACAGTCTTGTACTCAACGGCTGACATGATTCTCTAACAACTTGTCAGCAGGCAGAAGATTACAACAGATAGCACAGCCTACACTCCAAGTTGATATGTGCTTGTCAGAAGAAATGATAGCAAAGAATTCGATGTGCTGACATATGAAATATCGATTTAAACAGCTCTTATTTCAACCAAGAAGGATGATTCTGAAGCAGCCTTATATATGCTAGGTAGACCCCCCCGGTCATATTGCTCTGGCCGGCGAGCTGGGCTAGTGCATAGTTGACACATCTAATGGAAGTGCTGGAAGCTGGAGCTCTTAGTCAGAAAGCTTGTCCTATTATTCCTAGAAAGCTCCCGGGCTTCCATACAGATTAGGAAAAGCGAACATTGGGGTAGGTGGTTTCTACCAGATTAGGAAAGAGTCCATTACGATTTGTGGATGTGTGATGCATGGGACGGGATAAGCAGTTAAGAAGCTTAGCCTTACCGGGTTAGCACTGTCCGGGTATGAGGGCACCAGGGGCTGACATTAGAAAAACTTCGATTAGAATTGCTTAGCAAGTCAAGTCAATTATAGACAATTTGACACTGGAGAATTTATTTTAGCTAAGCAGTCATAGGAGCAATCCCACTAGATCTGCCTATGATCCGCTTACACTGCTTAGCAAATCTGATTGAGGTGACCCTGGTGTGACTTTTCTGATTTCATCCCTAGGTGAAGGAAAGCGGAGTCGCAGCCTTGACAAATATCCACG
Organism: Astrothelium macrocarpum; assembly: GCA_021030915.1. Lineage (NCBI taxonomy): Eukaryota > Fungi > Ascomycota > Dothideomycetes > Trypetheliales > Trypetheliaceae > Astrothelium > Astrothelium macrocarpum. The sequence continues at coordinate 5,157 of JAGEMR010000166.1, read as the reverse complement.
ACCCTCGGCTTTGGATACCATAGTTGGGAACGCTCGCTATTGAATCAACTGGCAGAATGACTGCACTGATGCGATATCGGAGTGCATAAGTATTAAGGCTGCTCCCACAGTTGAGCATCTCGTATTTGCATACCGAAAGCGACGTCACCATTGTCCCTCTGAAGCGATGGAACTCCCAAAAATATCTCGCGTAAAGCTCGATGGCAATGTTTCTATTTTTTATCGTCATGCTGGATCACCCGAGAAGCCAGTGCTTCTTCTCATTCACGGGTATGCAAACAGCTCCCTTTACTATCGAGATCTGATGACGCTACTCTCGCCATGCTACAAGGTCATTGCTCCAGATCTACCCGGTTTCGGTTTCACTACTGTCGACTTCGAAAACTACGAATTCTCCTTTGCCAATGGGGCATCAGTCCTCTCCCGCTTTCTTGATGCCCTCGCGGTCAAGAAGTTCGCAATGTTCATCTTCGATTTCGGGGCTCCATGGGGTTTGCGTCTGGCCCTTCAGCGGCCGGAAGATGTCACCGCGATTATCAGTCAGAATGGAAACTGTTACGATGAGGGGCTGGGGAAGCCTTGGGCGGCGCTGCGAGAATTCTGGCGCACAAACTCTGAAGAAGGAAGAGAAGCCCTTAGGACCCGAGTCCGAACTCTTGAGCGAGCAAAGGCCCAGTATGTCGATGGCAGTGTCGATAATGGGGACATAATCGACCCGGCCGCTTACTATTTGGACCATGCATTACTACAGCGACCGAAAATCATGGAGGCTATGTTGAGCTACTTCTACGATTACCGTGCCAATGTCGACTTGTACCCAGAGTTCCAGAAATACTTGCGTGAGAAGCAACCCCCCGTCCTGGCAGTATGGGGTAAGAACGACGTCAGTTTCATACCCGCCGGCGCAGAGGCTTTCAAGAGAGATGTTAAGACAGTGGAGGTACATTTGCTCGATGCTGGCCATTTTGCGCTCGCAGGCTTGGAAGAGGTTTTTGCTGGTTTTATCCATCGTTTCCTAGCTACCCATCTTTGAACGATAGATAGGTACGGAACGATTTGCACAGGGGACAGATCTAAGAGCTTTGTTCAATGTGCGGCTTGATCTCAAGTGCTGCATATCAACTTGTCTATACCTTCCTCATTGGGTAGTTTGGCATTCAAGTTTGTCCCAGGTAATCTAATTTCTCTTCCTAAGACAATTGTGTGAGGATTGCGGTACGTGCCTGGCTCATTATCTGCATTGTTGAGTTTGAGCTAGGTCATCTTGTTTTAGGGACAGTGTTCCTACCTGAGTATCAAATGTTACAATAACATCTCAGACGGACGATTCGCCAATAAAATCTTGTGATTGAGAAGGAGGTTGCAAAGAAGCCATAGGCTTATCAACTAATATTCAAGTCTTTGCTCCAATCCCAAGATATTCCAGTATCTTGGTCAGACCCTGCAGATCTCCTGGCACTGTCCCTGTCATCTCTTTATCTACCCAGCCTTCTGTAAATCCTCCTCCAAAATCAATAATCCATGCATTTTGTGTGACGTCAATTAAGATGTTGTCTGGTTTTACATCTCCCCAAACAATGCCGGCCTGGTGTAAAACTCCCAGCGTATGTGCGATTTGATCTACCCACTGCTTCCGAAGATAGCTGGACGTGTTAGGTTTCAGAGCGCATCCCAAGGTCAGGTTCCGGCAATCTATGTAGGAAAGTAATAGCCCATACACCAGACCGCTGTCGTCGTCCCGTACAATACCATAAAGCCGAGATATGCGCAAATCCTGTTCAAGCCCGGCTTCTTCTATACTCTTATAATTTCTGAGCTCGATTTGCGCAGATCGAGTGTCTCCTGGATAGTACGCTTTGAAGAAGCAAGTTATCTTTCCATCAACAATGACCTTTGTTGGAGCATGAGACAGCGTCCCTTCGTCAAAGTTGTTGCAAATTTGGACTTGCCGTGGATGCAATGATCGGTAAGGCGAATAATGTTCTTGGCATAAGTAAACACCATCTGGAAGGCGTTGGGATGGGCCGTGATTGCTCAGGACGGGTACAAGCTCTTCTTTCACAGCGCCCAAAATGTAATCTACAGTGTCCGGGAAGAGGTACTCTTGGAGCGATCGCTTGCATTATCCGCCCAAAGGTGGAACGGCCTGCAATATTGGTAAAAAAGGCCCAAGAATCCAGTCATAGAAATCCTCGACGGTCAAGCCATTTAGCTCGAAAGCTTCTGCAACTTGAAGGTAGTGGATATACTTTTCCTTGATAAAAGGCGATTCCTCAAAATTTTCAGCCGATAGGGTAATGTGGAAGCGTTTACCGTTGCACATGACTGTTAACTCAGATTCGGTGTCACGGTTGCTGAAGGTGAAGTCGACAACGGAATAACCTGGTCATCCTTCCATATGAGGGCAGAGAAAGCGCAAAGTCCCAAGTAATGGCGAAAACAAAGAGATAGCAGGAGGTGTGATAGTTAACAATAACTCATTAGGATGGAGGGTCTATGGAGGGTGGCTTAAAGGTTAACACCATCTCATGCAAGGTCCCACCTGATGCATATAGTCCAATTTTGCTTGTGCGTGATGCCTTTAGAAGTGACATCTTTTGTTCCAACTGTTGGTGGTCGGGGATTGTTTGAAACAAGTTGTGAGTTGTTCCAGGGCCGCTGTCCGTTGTGGCCGACCGAGGTTGTGAGCTCTGAGGATTAGATAAGCAGCACCAGCGCTAGCTTATCCTCCACATCGCTCAGTGAGTTCCAAGCCACCAGCACACCACCTTACCGCGCAATCAATCAAGCTAATTACGTCCTGAACCACTTTTGAATTCTGAGGCCGAGCGGCGTCGCACATTTTCTATGGTTCGCTGGTTCTTGCGCCGTGGCACAACGGAATGCACGTGCGAGAATTCCAACTGCGTGCAGGCCAGATTGCATTGTCTGCGAAGAGGTAGCATCAAGACATCAATAGAATCTAGAGGCTCTAGGAACGCTACCGGGTCTTGAATTTGCTCTTTTACACGTTTGGCTAGACTCAGAGCTGGCATTACTACACGTGATAGGTAATGAAACTACTTCCGAATCAATCACTTCTATCCCTCAGGTCGGAGTGTGATGGTGCAATAGTAGAAGAGCGTTACCAGTGACCAATGCTATGGTTGTTGCTGGGCGTGGGTGCGAATCCCACCACTCCCACCTCTCATCTCTTTCGATCACCAATTTCTCCCTCAAGAACCTCATGTGAACAACCTTTTTCAAACCAGGGGTCGGAAGGATCATTGGATCGCATAGCATAGCATAATAGCTGGATAGCATAGGATCTGGATAATTATCCTAATATTAAGGATCATCCCGGGCCCACTTCTAAATCAAATTAGATCTACATATATCAGCCGTCCAAAAAATTTTATATGATATTCTATTCATCAAATAAATACATTAAAAATATTCGTATGAAATTTATAAATAATTGATAAATTTATAAATTATTATATTTTTATCTGAAAATTTTAAAAAAAAAAAAAATGTTTTTATAATATGAATTTAATTACAAATTTTGCGTTTTATATAAAAAATTTCATATATATTATATAATAAATTAATAAAAAAGATATTTATTTTTATTCATTATACAAATATTCAATTTTTGATATCTTTTTTCAAATTTAATTCTTCAAATATTCAATTCTTTTAATATTCATTAGATCAAAAATTATTCTTTTTTATAAAATCATATAATATATATATAAAAAAATTCTTTCAGATTTATCATTTATTATTGAAATAAAAAATATTTTCATTATAAAATATAAAAAAAATGACTAATATTTTTATTATTGATTTTGATATTATTATTATAAAATTATTATATTTCTAATATCATATGATATTTTATTATAATATTTTTTATATTTATTTTTTATTTATTTTTTTATTTCAATTTTATTTCATATATTTATATAAATTTTATTATATATATTTAATTGAATTCATTATTTTAATAAAATTTGATTTTGAATATTATTATATGAAATAAATTCAGAAATATTATAAATATTTTTGAATTGATATTAAAGAAATTTAATTTTATATAAAATTATTTTTTTTCAATTTTTTTATCAGATTTTTTTGATATATTTTATATAATTATTTGAATAAAATATAAATATTATCGTATAATATAATAAATTATTTAAATATTGATAATATTTCCGATATTTTTTCCAATATTTATGAATTCATATGATAAATTTTTTATTGAATTTTTTATATTCATTTTTATTTTTTATTAATAAAATTTTGTATGAATAAAATTAGATTTTATATCAAAAAATTTTCTATATATATGAATAAAATATCTATTATCAAAAGAATTTTATTTAAATATATTTTATAATTTTATATTTTAAATATTATATAATAAAATGATTCTAAAAAAATATGAATTATATAAAATTGATTTTATTTATATATATTAAAAATATCAGATGATAGAATATCAAAATGAAATTTAATATATTCATTAATATTGATTTTGTATTTTAAAATTATATCAAAAAAAAAAAAATCAGAAATTTCATTTTATACGATTATTTAATAAAATCATTTTTTTAATTATTCATCTAAATTCTATTAAATAAAATAACGAATTATAATTATAAATAATAATATTATAAAATTTTTCAAAAATTCTAAATATATGAAATTAATTTATCTTTTCTTTTATTTATTTTTCATTCAAATTTATATTTTTATTTTTTTTTCAATCATATAATTCAAATATTATTAAATCAAAAAAATTTTTTAATAAAAAATCTTATATAATAAAATTGATAATATATTTTTGATAACGAATTTTTTATTTTTATGAATTCTAATTAATATTTTATTCTTTCATATATTTATTTATTATAAAATAGAAGATATTATTTATATTTAAATTATTTATAATTAAAATATCAAATTTTTATATAATCTCATATTTTTGAAATATTAAAAGAATAAATTTCTATTAATTTTTTTTTGAATATTTAATTATTATATGAAGAATAAAAAGAATATTCTAAAATTTCATTTCATTATTCATATAATGAATATAAATTATAAAAAAAAAAAGATTATTCGATAAAATTCAGATATCAATAAAAAAATGAATATTTATAAATATAA
>JAGEMR010000165.1:0-59478 GCA_021030915.1 Astrothelium macrocarpum | reverse complement strand
TGATCAACCCCACGAATTCAAATACGAATTACACCATCAATATGAGTCCAATTGATGCAGCGATTGCTGAGGCAGATACGTAAAAACATTCTAATTATATTCAGATAATTAAAAAATATGGAATCAATTATTCAATATTATCGCGTCGTCATAAAAATCTCACCAAATCCCATATAATTATTATTCATAAAATAATTATCAAATTTTCATTATATCAGAAATTTATTTTAATTCAATAAATCAATATATTTATAAATCGTGATATTCTATCTATTATTCGAATAATTCGGAATTTCGCTATTAATATTAATAAAAAAGAAATTAGAAAAAAATGAATAAATCGTTTTATTTAATATTATCAGTTATTATTGAAATTAGTATTTTTTATTATATTTGATTTTATATAAAAAAAGATGAATAATTATATTCAATTTTAATTATATTTTAATATAATATAAATTATTAAAATATATTATTTTATTATTAATAATTCAAAAAATAAAAATTAAAATTATTTAATATCGTATTTCATTTTATAATATATATAATATAAATAAAAAAAATTTTATTATAAATCAAATTGCGAAATATTATTATATATTTAATAAAATAATTTATGAATAAAATTATTTTCGAAGATCAGATATAAATGATTTTTATTTATGAATTATTATTTTTTTCATAATTATTATGAATGAAAAGATTTTATTTCTTTTATTTATTTATAACGTTCAATCTAATATCATATAAAATTCATGATTTTAATATATGAATTCTGTTATTCATAAATATAATTTTATATTATTTTCATCAGATTAAATAAACGATGAAATTGAATTAATCTGATTCAAAAAGATATTCAATAAAAATATCAAAAATAAAATTGATAATGATTTTAAATGAAAATTATTTATAATAAATGATTATAATTTTTATTTTATTATAGAATTTTTTGATTATTATCATAAATAACGAATTCTGATTATTATTTATTCTTTTTATTCTATTTATCAATTTCAATCATTGAATATGATTCTATTTAGGCCATTAATTGAATATTATAATATCGAATTAGATAATTGGATCTAATATATATAAAATCTATTTTCATTTATTAAGACTGATTTTTTTCTATTATTTTAGAAAATATATAAAAAGATATTTACATTTTAAAATATTGAAAATGAATAATTTAAAATTGAATTCCAGTCATTTGATTTATCAATAATATTTGATCAAATTAATAATTAATAATTTTGAAAGAATTCGAATTAGATTTCTAATTCAGATTTTTTAATTATTATTTTAATAAATGAATAAAAACGATTTTATAAATATATCAATAATTAATTAAATTCATTATCATAAAAAAAATTGATAAATTTGAAATATTTCTTTTTTAATAAAATATTGAAAATCATTTTTTAAAAATAGAAATTTATAATCTAAAAAAGATGATTAAAATTCAAAAATAATGAATAAATCAGTAAAAATAACTGAAAATATCTTCTGAATATAATGGAATAATATTTTATAATTTTAATAAAATAATATTTATTCGTGAGATATAATAATAGAAGGAGAAAATAGAATAATTTAAAAAAAAATAAAAGAATATTCAAAAGGTATAATAATAAATTAAAAAATAAATTAAAATTGAATAAAAAGTAGAACGAAAACGCGCCCGTGAGAAAATTCAGTAATAATAAAAGGAGAAATAAACTGTTCAATAATAATAGAAATAAAAGATAATTAAATAACGAATAACGAATAAATAATTGAAATTCAAATCATAATAAAATAAATAGAATCAATAAATTCAATGGAAAATATCAAATAAAATTCAGAATATTATATATATGAATGAGAAGATATTAAATAAAATGAAAACGGTTTTTTATTCAAATCATTCAGAACGACGTTTACAAATTCTATTATATTATAAAAATCAAAATTAATGGCTCAAATGAAATATATAAATTAGAATTATTAATTAATTTTGATTTTATTTTATTATCTATTCTTGTTATTGAGATAATTACATTCAAAGATTTGGTGGTGAGAATTAATTCGGGTGTGCAGAAATGTGGGCCGTGCAGAAGATGGCGTTGACTCCTATGATTAGGGGTTTTCTCGGCTGTGTGCACGTGACCGCTGTGTGTACACCTCGAAATTCGTTCAATTCCACCATTTCGTACACGAATTACACCATCAATATGGATTCGATTAAAGAAGTGATTATAATAGCAGATACGTAAAAATATTTTAATTATATCCAATTAATTAAAATTTATAAAATTGATCATATAATATTATTACGATATTATAAAAATATTATCAAAAATTTTAAAAAAATTTAATTTGAATTTTATATCAAATTTTTAGAATTATAAAAAAAGATATTAATTAAATGAATTAATATATTTATGGATTATAATATTCTATTTTTTAATTAAATGATATAAAATTTTATTATCAAAATCAATAAAATTGAATTGGAATCGAATTAATAGAATTATTTTATATAATATTATATAATTAAATTGAAATCAGATTTTTTAATATTTTTTAATTTTATATAAAAAAAAATAAATAATTTTAAATAATTAAAATTTTATTTTAATATAATATGAATTCTTATTTTATATTATTTTTATATTAATATTTTTTTAAATAGAATTCAAAATAGAATAATATAATATTCTTTCATATAATATATATAATATAAATAAAAAAGATTTTTTTATTGGCCAATTTATAAAATAATATCATATTTTTATCAAATCATTTTATGAAAATGATTAATTTTAAAAATTAGATATAAATAATTTTTAAAAATGGATTATTATTTTGATAATAATTTATATGAATGGAATAATATTTTTATTATCGTTTATTTATAATTCAAAAATGAATTCAATTCAAAATTTCTGATTTTAAAATTTTAATTTAATTATTCATAATTATAATTTTATAATATCATTTTCTGATTAAATAAATGATAAAATTGAATTTATATAATTAAAAAATATATTTGATAAATATATCAAAATTAAATTAAAAAAAAAATTTATTATCATTTTTTAATAATAAATGATTATAAAAATTATATAATAATAAAATTTTTAAATTATTATTATCATTATTAAATTTTTATTATTATTTTTTTTTTTTATTTAATTCATCATTTTTAATTATTAAATATAAATTTATTTAATTTATTAATAATTTATTATATAAAATATTTGAATGAATGAATATATCAAAATTAAAATATTAATCGGTTTATTAAAAATAATTTTTTTGATATATTCTGATCAATATAATAAGAAATTTTTATTATTCAAAATATTATTAATAAATGATTTAAAATAAATTTTCATTTATTTAATCCAATAACGTACAACACAATTGAGTTGGCCACCCAATTGGATTGGCCACTTTTCCGCATTTTCGTATAATTCAATTTAAATCCATTTTTTTCCCACATTCTATTATGATTCAAATCTGGAAAAAAAATGATCTTATTCTTGTATTTCAAACGTTTCAAAAGAATTCTAAATTAAATATTCGTCGTATAATAATTATTTATAAAATTTTTTGTATAATATTTCAAAATCGAAAATACGAAAAATCTTTATAATATGATATTCAATATCTTTATTAAAAATTCATTAAATTAGAAGAATAGATATTCGTACGATATATATTTGATTTAAATTCGCGATCATTTCTTTTCCGATATAATAATATTAAAAATATGACGAATTAATTATTACACGATCATAATACGTTATATATAAATAAGAATTGGATTTTTAATTTCGTATAATAATAATCTAAATTATATATATATTTTAATCATAGAATCGATTATCAAAAAATCCAATATAAAAATTCTGACAAATTTCATGAATGATTTAATCTCGTATGATATATAATTGACTAATTTGATATTTAAAAAAAGGATATTTATAATTTTGATGAAACGGAATTTTTGATAGGCCAAATTTCGTCAGAAATGATTATTATTAATACTGAAAAATGTGAAAAATCTTATATGATTTAATAAAATAATCGAAAATGAATAATAATAATTCAAAATATGAATATATTGGATTATATTATTCCGTTATATATCATTATTATAGACAAAAATTACCTCTCATTTTGATATCAAAATAATCCATTATCATATAATTGGATAATTATTATATCAGATAATGATTGAATAATAAATGAATAAAATCTAGATTAGATTCAATATTTCAATCGATATATTATAAATCGTATAATAAATATATATTATTTTTTTATTTTTAATAAATACGAAAATCATTATTTAATTGATTTTGAATTATTTTATTAAAAGAATAATATTATTATTTTTTATATATCTTTTTATTCATTATATAAATTATAATTATTTGATATAGACTATTTTCGTGTATTAAAACGCGCGTACGGTCAAATAATTAATAATCTCATATAAATATATATCATTTATATTTTAAAAGAAGATTTCTTTTCAACGTTTTATAAAATTTTTCAAATTATTATAATAGAATCAAATATTCAAAGAAATTTTCGAAGAATAGAATTTATATCATACGATTCAGAATATATAATTTCATAATTGAATATGAAATTATATATATTTATATTCTCTGGAAATTTATTTGAATTCCCCCTTTTTTGGAAATCAAAGATATCATATAACCCCATTAAAACGCAATCTTAAAATGAATATATTAGAAACCGAATTATATAATATTAGAACAATTCCCCATCTGAATTTTTATCTATTATTGACCAATTTTCATATAATACAATTATAATAATATATCAATTTATTATTTTGAAAAAAAAGAATCAAATATTTCATATGATAAATCAAAAATTTAACCGACGTCAGAAGATTAAAAAAACCCGTCTATTAGAAGAAGGATCTCTTTCTATACAAAATGGACAGAATCTACAAATTCAGAAAGGGTCTAAATAGATAATATAATAAAAAATAGGTGAAAATGGTAATCGTATAAAAATGTCAAAAATAGATAAATGATAATATAATAACTGCAATAAATCTGGATATAATACGCGCACCTGTATTATAATTAAAGATACATCTGAGGAAGAGAATTCTGAATAATGTAAAAAAATTTATATTATTGTGATTGAATTATTTAAGTTCTTCGTATGAGAGTGCGGAAAAGTGGCCAATCCAATTGGGTGGCCAACTCAATTGTGTTGTACGTTAATGATATTTAATCAAATATTAATTCGATAATCGTAATATTTTTATATAAATTTAATAAATTAGAATCTTTTATACGAATTATAAATATTTATTGATATTATTTTAGATCAAATTTGGAATTATATATAAATTTTTAAATTATAAAAAAATTGGATTAATTTATAATTAAATATATTAAAATGAAAATAAAAAATAATATTATTAAATATGAGAATTAAAATTTTAAAAAAATAATGAAATTGGAATAAAAATATATAAAATATTATAAAATTATTGAAATATTTATAGAATATGATGAAATATAATTCTGGAATTTTAATAAAATATAATTCATTCATAAATAATAATAATAAAAGAAGAAAAAAGAGAAATATAAAAAATAATAATAGAAGATATAAAAATTCGAATAATAAATTATTAAATAAATAAAAATTGAAATAAAAATTTAAAATCGATGCGTTTATGAGAAAATTCAAAAGAAATAAAAATAATAATATGAAATTGAATAATAATAACGGAAGAAGATTCAGAAATAACGAATTAATATAAAATAATTCTAAAATGAAATAAAATAATATAATTAATCATAATAAAAAAGAATTATATTAATTAAAAAATTTCAAAATATGATATTGAATGATAAGAAATATTTGAATGAGATTGATGCGATTTCTTATTTTAATTGTTCTTAACATTAATAATAATATCTATAATATTTTAATAATTAAAATTTGCGATAATTCTTATTTATGTGAAATTCAGCTATATTTTAAAATTAATTTCATATTAATTATTATTATGGTTGTTGAAATATTTAAATTTGAATTCATGGTATTGAGAATTTGGTTGAGTGTGCACGCAGTGCAACCGTGCACACAGCCGAGAAAACCCCTATGACGGAGCGCCATAGCGCATAGTGGCTCAAAACGGCTCATAATTTCGCCGAAGATGTTCCGCACACACAAATCCCCACCAAATTGACATAGTGATGAGAAATCAATAAAATAAATTCGTGTTTCTAGCTTTTATTGTCTAATTCGGAAAAAATGAAACTGAAGTTATTCAAATTTGGCTCTCAACGAAATGTTTGACCATCTCGTTTATCCAAATCAGGCTGTTTCGAGAGCCGGCCACTTCGTGTTATCCTTACTGAACCTCCTGAGCCTCCTGAGCCTTTTATTGAATCTCCTGAGACTGCTGAACGACCTCCTGAGGCTTTTGAACGACTTCCTTTTGAACCTGCTATTGTTGAATCTCCTTCTGAACCTCCTCCTGAACCTGTTATTGAACCTCCTCCTGAACCTATTATATCCAAACCTTCTTCTGAACCTATTATAATTCCTCCTTCTGAGATTGTTTTTTATTATTTATTAATGGAACGGTTCATAATTTCGCTAAGAGACGATAAATTTGATAAAATCGATTCAGATAAACCACGATTAATTCAATTCTCAATTATTTGATCTTCAATTATTTAATTTTTAATTATTTCATAAAATCATTATTTCAATCATTTTCGCCGGAAATCAGAAAATGAATCTGATAATAATAATAATCATTTGAAAATCTGAAATTAATCTGATTAGAATAAAATTCAATTAATTAAATTATATTTATATCATTTTGATTAAAATCAAATGATATTCGGAATTCTTTATTTTTTATTTTATATAATCGAATGAATAAATTGTTCTTTATTATATTTCGAATCTTTTATTTGACCTTTTTTAAAAATTTATTCTTTTGATAAATTTCGAATTTTTTCTATTTATTATTATCAAAAAATATATATAAATATACGATATATATATCCAAATTTTTATTTTATAAATATATTTCGAATAATTCATAAATATTATAATATTAAAATTCATTTATATCAAATTTTATAGAATCAATAATAGAAATTTTGATTATTTATTTAATAATTAATTGATGAATAATAATTAATTCATTAAAAGATTTACAAATAATTATTTTTATTATTTTTTTATTATTAATTTTTTAAAAATAATTCAATAAAATATTAATAAACGAATCATAATTATTAAAAAGATTAATATTAAAAGAATTCATTCAATTTTTTATTTGAAATAATTTAATTAATTCATATTTCAGTTCTGATTTAATCATTTCATAATTTGAAATATCAGCGTTTATTTGATTAAGAATAGAAATGGAAATAATACGAATATTAATAATTAATAAAGAAGCTGATTCAGATTATGATATTTGAGAATCTGAATCTGTTCGTGTCAGACCTAGATTGACGCCGGTATGTGATTAATTTGGATTTCTTTTTGATGTGAAAATAATAAATTATTGACGCTGAAATTCAGTCTCTTTCATTCGTTGATATCGCCGTGGGCCACAAATGCTGGTAATATCACCGGTAATAACGATTCCAGGAATAATAACAAAGTCTTCAGAAATATGTCCGAATTGGCTATCCATTGGAATAGATTATAAAGGAGATTAAATTGATGAAGAAAATTGATTTGATGATGGAGGAACAGTCTCAGAATCTTCAATTTTACAATAACGATACCAAATCCAGCCTTTAAAAGTCGAATTTCCAATATATATAAAAATTTCTGATCGTTTAGAATAAGAATTATTTCATGATATTAAAAAATTTGAATATGAATTCATTTTAAAATTTTCCGTAAAATTTTTTTGAATTTTTATAAATGATTGATTTTTTTATAAAAATCGAAATTCATTATTATTAATAAATTATATAAAATAGAAAATTGAAAATATCAAAATTCTTTAAATTTAATCGAAAATTTGAAAAATATGATAAATGAAAATATATATAATCATATATAAATATATATATTAATATAAAATAAATTAATTTTGATAAAAAATATATCTATTTTATACAAATAATATATCAATTTATATAAAAGAATCAATATATTTTAAAAAATATCATTTTTATTCCGATTTTTTGATTCAAAAATATCAATTTTTTTTTTTCATATAAATTATATAAAAAAAAAAAATTTTTAATATTTTTTAAAATGAAATTTATTTGATATTAAAATTAATCTAATATGATTTAATATTTTATATTATTTTATTTGAATTTTTAAAATCAATCTTTTTTAAATTTTCTGAATCAATTTTAATATTAAAAATTTCATTTTTTTTATTTATTCTATTTATAAATAATTCATTATTATTATTCTGAAATTATTCGACGATATATTTTGATAGAATATAATTTATTATTTTATATAAAGAAATTAATTTTTATAATTTAGAATTTTAATTATCAATAATTATATGATTTAAAAATATTTCTTGTAATAGAAGATAAATATATATATGAAATTATAATTATTGATTGATATTGAATTATTTAAATTTGAATTACGTGATAATTATAATATCATTAAATCAATTTTAATTCTAAAATTATTAATAATATTATTTATATATAATTGAAAAAAGATATATATTAAAATCTATTTAGAATTAATTTCGTTTATTATTATTTATTTATTAATAATAATGAATTTATTATATTTATTTATAATTTCTCATTATGAATTAATTATATTAGATTTAATATTAATTCGATAATTTTTTATATCATTTATAATTAAATGGATTCATAAAAAGAATGATTTATCAGAAATAATATAATTCTATCATTATTTTCGTATTATATGATTATTCCAAATTCTTATAAAATTATAAATAATCTGACGAATAATAGAAAAATAAATAATTTGTAATATAATTTATTTAATAGAATTATTATGATATAAATTATTTTTCTCGAATCATTTAAAATATATTCTTCATTTATTTATAGAAATTTTAATGAATTAATTTTATTAAATTTTAATTCGCTGATTTATTTTATTAATACCGTATTAAATAATATCAATAAAAAGAAAATTATATTTATTAAATGAAATTCATTAAATTTGATAATAAATATCAGTTATTATTATTATTTTCATATTTTAATCATATCAAATAATTTCAGACTGAAATTTATATTCATCTATTATATCAAAATATTATTTATAGATATTAATTTGAATAAAAACGTTTATATTAATATATATTCAAATAATGAATTTTGAATACGAATCAATAATAATATATATCTTTATTTTGTATTATTTTAATTTATAATAAACATCAATTGATTAAATATAATTCGGGTCATTAAAAATATAAAAAATTCAATTCATATTATATTTCTGATTATGATATTAAAATCCGTATAAATAGATTTGATAAAAAATATTTCAGAGATAATTTCGTGAAATGAATATTTATAATGAGGAACGAATATATATGTATAACAGTCCATGACCGTAATTCTCAATATGACTTTATTATATCTCATATCTGATAATTTGTTCAATTTATCAATTCTTCTATTCAATATCTTCATTAATAATTTTTCGACGAATATTCCAGAAATATTTTAATTATTGAAAATAACGTAATTTTAAATAGAAACCGTGTTATTGAAGAATAAAAAATATCTTCTCATCAGACCAGTTGAAGTCGAAATATATCAAAATCACGAATGTATGAATAACTGATTTCTTTTTCGAATCCATTTTTGGCTATTTCAATATATTCCATTATTGGAACCGTCTTTTTAATATACTGATCGATAATGAATTTAACCCTTTCTATTATTGTAGCCATTTCAATATCTTTTTATTCGTTGATCCAGTTTCGTAACGATTGATTATTTCGTGACGAAAGTGTTCGAGAGATAATAAAGGACGAGATATAAGGTGCTATAAACGCGCTGAATAGAACAATTAATAAAACACCAAATTTTCACGCGCAACAGTTTCATACTTTCCGAATTAGATAATAACAGCTGAAATGACGGATTTGCTTTGATAAATTCTCACCACCATGTCAATTTGGTGGGGATTTGTGTGTACGGAACATTTTCGGCGAAATTATGAGCCGTTTTGAGCCACTATGCGCTATGGCGCTCCGTCCCTATGTCTTGCCGACTGTTTATCGAGGGAACTACAGCGCATCCGCACGAAGCACCGGGACAGAGCTCTTTCCTATGCTCCGTAAACACAGCCTCGCCTTCTACACCTATAGTCCCAGTGCCGGCGGATTCTTGACTAAGATATCTGATGTGCTTCGAAGCGGAGGTAGGTGCTGCTGTACCAGGGATAAACCCTACGGCAAGATATGAAATAGCTTGTGTAGGAGGGAATCGCTTTAAGACGGCCTTGGTACTTGGAACGAACTGGCAAAGGAGAAGGGATTTTCTGGTATCGAGATGGCGCATCGGTGGTCATGCAGCCTTCCAAACTTGACGGTGCCCGGGGCGATGTTCTAGTTTTAGGTGAGAGGACTGAAGAATAGTTGCATAAGATTGTGGCTCGGATCAAGAAGGGACCGCTCGATGCAAAGGCCGCGAAAATGATTGAAGCGATTTGGGAAAGGATAGCTGCGGAGCACCATCAGACAATCATGATAGCTTTCTCGGGTTGCAGTCAAGTGCATGACATGTTTATGTCTCCATTAACTTTCTGTTTGAGTTATCGTGAAACAAAAACAGAAGAAGGAACAGTCATGTTGATCAAATGATCAGGACAGGGGAGGATACATAAGAGTTAAAAGGTTTGAGGGAGAAGCGTCATACACGTAGATATCAAGCCAGACAGCAAAGAACGGTGTCATTGCGACGCGAAAGCATGTTCGTCCTGAACGGTTGACAAAGCTCTACGCCAACGCATTGAGCGTAGATGAGGATCTCAACACCAATCTCTCACCTAGCAAATCTGCCAGGATAGTCTGGTCCGGACCTTTGGCCTGCGAAGCCCAGGTGCGTTCTGTCCTTTCTTGCGTAGGGTTGAAAAATATACTGGAGCACAGAGGGAGGAGTCGATGTAGAGCTACAATCAGAGACTTTAGGTATTGAAGCAGAGTGTGAGCTACGGAGCACAGCGGAGGTTTGGCATCCTGAAAAGTGGCTGGTAAATCGGAGCAGTGGCTGGTAGCGATGGCGTTAATCTCTCGTTTGGGTGCATTGAATCATCATATTGTGACTTTTTAAAGGGCTATTTACATCGATTTTGGAACATGGAAAATGTCAAGTCAGTGCTGATTTGAATGAAGATGAAGATCCTTAGGCTGTCAAGCTCACAGTAAGCGATTCCTAAGATTGACTCCAGAACTAATTAGAATGTAACCCTGGAAATCGATTGTTCTAACAAGAAATTGGATATAGAGATGACCAAAATGGTTCACGGACATCATATTCCGTCCTGTTGCAAGCCAACTTCGTCTATCCACCAGTCTCGGAACACATTTAACCTCTCGGTCCGGACTGCAGCCATTTGTCTACCTGACTCAGTCTTCATCATTGCCTCGAGTTTTGTGAGCTTGTCTTGGAAATGATCGATCCCATCTTGCAAACTGTTGTGTCCCTTGGCTCCTGTGTACGCAAAACATCTTGCAACTCCCACAGCTCCAATTGCGTCCAGCCGATCCGCGTCTTGAACGATACCCAATTCGGGATATTGAACAAGACATTCTTGTATTTTGATAGGATTATCACTTTCTTCACCAAACGAGACGTGATTTACGATACTTTGAACATCTTTAGCAATCCTCATCTCCACACCGAAGCTCACAAGTATTTCTTCGGCCATGGTCTTGCCGTCTTGGCCGGGCTTGACGTATTTTTCGTCTCCAACATCGTGTAAAAGACTACTAAGGATTACAAGATCAGACCGATAGTGTTTGTTCTGGTTTAATTTCCGTTCCCGGGCTTCGATGGTCTGGGCGAGATCCAGTACACGTTTGATATGATGGAAGTCGTGTGAAGCATCAAATTGGCTCATGTACTCAGCAACATATTTCTGAACCCTGTCAACGATTTGCTCCATTGCTTACAGAGCGTGACAAGCTTTAAGAAATAAAGTGTCATGCCCCGTGAGAAGGAGGATCAGTCGAAATGACTGTTTCCTGACGTGCGAAGCGGTGGTGAACGCCATGTTCCAGGCAACAACGAACTCTCCCCGCTTTCCGGCTTTGCCTCACATATGGGTCTGCATGTCTAGTTTGACAGACGAACCACAAGGAGCAAGCAACAGAGCTGATAATGTGACTATTTCCCTAGCTTCAAGCTTCGAGCTTCACGCTAACTCTAGCTTTGTTTTCTAGTGTTATGATGATGTTCTTCTCTCTTCGAACATGCATTCCAAATTATTTCTACACCTGGGCTCCTCGCGCATGTGTAGTTACTGCCTCATTTCCCTCTCGCTGCGTCTCTATCAAAGCTTCTTGTCCTATCCTGTGCAAATTTCTCTATCTCCCAGTAATTTCCGTATTCTACCTCATGCTGCACGCAGTCTGGATTTGAAAGGCTATGCTGAAATTTTCCGCCATTATTACCGTGTTTCCTTCGAATTGACGTAGCGCTTTCTAATCCACGCGGTAAACTGCTTCGGACAAGATTCTGTGGGGGCCACAAGCGTCTGTCGGCGCCCTGGCTCAGTAATGATTGACATCATAGAAACGCCCTCTCTGAATCTGGATGACAGCAGTCTCGACGAGCCCACCTCACCGACCGAGTCGAAAATCTCAATTCAAGACCAAATCAGCATTCCATGGTCGGCAGTCTTACGTGGCCTGAACGGAGTTGCCGTAGCCACCAAAGCAGCCGATGTTGAGGTAGAGCGTATCACGCATGCTCTCACAACAAAATTCAGCGCTCAAATAGCATTGATAGATCTCCACGATCATGATGTCGAATTCACTCTGCGCATTTGGCATTCTCATATCGTATCGCTTGCTCTTGAGGAGAGCCAAAGGCATTGGACAAATCTTGCTATTGCTATAGCATTCTTGCGCCAATCAGGACGCCGGAATGCCACCGTGCATGCGAAGGACCTTGATTTTGTGTGGCTTCTAGTCCGGGAGGCCGTGATGAGCACATCGATACTCTATTCTGTGACTCGCAGCTCGCAAGGGTTCCTCGTTGTACCGCTCTGGAGTCTGATAGACGATGGTAAAATCGATGAACTCTTTCGTCTTCACGTTTGGCAGCCTGATGGAAAGCGAGGAAATGCTGATATATCCATTCACGCGCATCAGCCGTTCGTCCAGAGTTGGATCTTAGCGGGCGAAGGCAGAGATCATACGTACGAGAGTCACTCAACGGAGGCAAACGCTGCTACACATGCTGAGTATGGCGTTTCCTGGAACGCTAAAACCGGCAAGGAAAGTGACAAGACCTACAAGACACATCCGACGTCCTCCACTATCGTAAACAAGGGCAAGCTGGTCCGCGTCGTCGAAAAATCTGACGAGAATCATGCGCGCAATATGACATACACGGTCCCCGCAGGTACATTACATCGATCAGAGGTCGCTCCTGATATCCTACATGCAACTCTGGTTTTCTTCGATAGTCATCGTGGGTTCCAACATGATGCGCCAGTGCTGGGGCCAACCAATGAGGCGTCATATACTACACAACGGGACCCTGCTAGCGTAACGGCGGTCGCCCTTGCAAGTATGGTCGAATCTGTACGCATGTGGGAAATGTTGTATGAGCAAGGTGTGCAGCATACTTTGCAAGGCGAATGGGAGGAGGCGTTACGATCATATCGCAGCGCCCTGCATATCTGCGAATCCAATTCGAATTTTTCGAGCGCTCCACATTATCGATACGCGATCCTGGGAAAGATTGGACATACCTATAGGATGATGGGTCGATACCAACTCGCCAGCTCAACCTTGGAAAGTGCCCGCAACGAGATGCCACGAAATCAGCAGCGTGTCGAAATTACTGGCGAATTGGCGGTAGTCTACCGGCACATGGATCGTTTGGACGATGCAAAGGATGCTTGTGAGGATGAATACAATACCGCAAAGTACCTGAATTTGGATCGCGAAATATGTCGTGCGGCAGGAAATTTGGGGATGGTCAACTATCAACTCTCGCTTACTGGGGACAGTTCGCTTTTGGACATAGCCTTGACTCAGCTCAATGAGCGAGTCGAACTAGCTCGAAAACTGAAAGATGTTGCAGTAAGTCGACGACATGGTTTAGTCCTCGACGAAGAACTGAAAGACTGGGCTTTACAGCGAGAAGCCATAGGCTTAGGACGCCTTTCACTGTGTTATATGCAAAAAAAAGACTTCAATCAGGCTATTAAATGTGCGCTGGAAAACCTCAACGTCCAACTCAGCCAACATGATCCTACTAAGATCGCTTTTGCGAGGTGCTTTTACGGCCGATCTTTGCTTTTCGGCGGCCATCCGGAAGAAGCTCTAGCACAATTCAACCCTCCGAACACGTGCACACCAGTCATCGCCCTTTGCAAAGAACCTTCAAGTGAGCATCGAGACTATATACGCGAAATGATCGATGCTGGAGCCGATCTGGAATTAAGAGATGAACAGGGCTATTCTGCATTGGACTGCGCTGTTTACAGCGGTGACATCCAGACACAAAAGGTGATAGAAGAAGGTCTACGACAGAAGTTTCTACTCGAGGCGGAAGAGAAACTCGACCGGCATCGGTATGAAGCTGTTCTTCGAAAGGGATACAGAGAACTCTTCCAAGATAAGCTTCGACCGATCCTTCTTGACGCTGATAAGGATCCTAGTTTAGAAAAACTTCGCCATGTCTATGCCCAAACGCTCAACGAGGAAGACGAAAAGGCGCGTATGTTCGACCACCTGAAGTTTGTGCGTTACAATGACTTTCTTCATCATGGCAAAATCCCGCGTTCCAGCGATGGCTTCACGCACCAAGTCACTGTAGGACTGAACGACAGCAGTGAGACTGCTTTCATCATTTTCTTGTCTTACCGGTGGATTGCTAAAGGTCGTGGACTTAGTCACTCAGACGAGTCGCCGGACACAACTCGCAGTACCCAATACTATCGTATGGTGCGAGCACTTAAAGAATTTTTAGAGCTTCATCCAAATATCGATCCTGAAAGATTATGTATCTGGATAGTACGTCTCATCTCACTGACATGTATGCCTTTATATAAGATCTAACTACTGCCAGGACTTTGCTTGCGTCGACCAAACAGATCATGCCCACCAGCAACCAGGGGTCGCAGCCTTGCTCATGAGCCTTGCTCAATGCAATGCTATGATTAGTCTTGTAGATGATGAATATTACGAGCGTTGTTGGTGTTGCATCGAGGCTCTCATGATCAATACCTTGAGGAAAGCCTACGGTAAGCACCTATGGTACGAGCATGTGATTGATTCTATCCGTGAAACGGAGTATTTACGGGAAGGCCCGGCTGATATAGAGATTGAATTGGCGCAGAAAGAGATCACCTTTGAGTCTGATCGACCAAAACTGTTATTTTTAGAGCGACAGACCAACCTTATAAGTTAAGTTGACCGGATGATGAGATATCAACTTGGTGGTACAAATCATGGAATTCTTACCGATTCATTTCACCAAGACTCTCGGAAGATAAGAATATATTAGAGATGCAGGCAATCATCTCCGCTTTATGATGGTGTCTATACCTGCCAACTTCTGCCTTCTATTGCTTGACAGGATTCCGCCCCATTTGGCTTGAGTTTCAATATCTACAGCAATCTACACAAACAGAACTCTCCGAAACTATTTAGCTGGTATCGTCAGAGAATCTGATACAGGGGAGAATTTAGTCGGTGACTACTGTCATGACTGAATATTCTTCTACTGTAGTTGGATCTTGACGAGACTAATTTAAATAGCCATTGATGAAGGATTGGTTTACCGAAAGTCAGGCGTTCTTGGAACAAGGAATTTGAGATTTCATGCAACACTCAGATTATCCTTTAAGAATATGGGAACACAATGAGATTTTCATGATTAGCTACGGGCAAAGCCTTCTTATCAGCTGGAGACCAGTAATGTTCTGGTCCAGGAGTTATGGACCCATGTCGAGGCACGTACTCAGATCCATTGTCAGGTTTATCTTGAGTCAGGATCAGGTTCTGCCTCAAATCAAGATAATCCAGACTCCCTTCGACGAATTCAGCGACACTCAAACAATCCACATGTTTCCACGACTCTATGACATGCTGAGCCTCGACTGGAAAACGGAGTCGCATTTGTGAGCCGAACCACTTGGGACTGTATATGAAACCCATCATGATTCGTGGTGTGCTCGTGAAATTCGGCATGCCGGCATGCCAAAGTCGCAAATCTCTAACACAGATAGAGCCCTTGGGAAGCGACAGCTGGACCGGAGGGCAAATTTTGGCCCTCTGTACGAAGACTTCACGCTTGATCCATCCCATGTGTGGGAAGAGATGGTCTGCTTTGTTATACCCAGAATGGGTTCCAAGCCAGACTTCTGTGCTACCGTTGTGAGAAGAGACGTCGTCTAGGAAGATACATGCTTCTAGAAACACCGGAAAATCTAGATGTTCGCAATAGTAATCACTATGTACCGCTTGTCGGCCTTGACCTCCAGGCAGAGCGATATTGGATGTTGCAAACGAGAGTTGTGGTCGTGGTCCAATAATGTGTTCAATAAAAGCAACAGCATAACGGTTTGCCCAGATTTCTTCATGCAAATAATCTGCCAGCAATGGAGGTGTCTGAGAGATATTTCCATGGGTTCTTCCGTGATTGTAGTGCACTCTTGGCGAAGCGAGGTTTTGGGGGATATCCGCAAGCATCCGTTCGCGGATATGATCAAGAGTGGGTAGATCAATCGCATTTTCCAATATAACCAACCCGTTTTTATGGAATTGTTTGAGACCGTTCTGTAGATTATTATCGCTTATCCTGGCGGTTCTTCGCTCATCTTCAGAGATATACACAGGCTCGATATCATTTACCGACCTTTCAGGATGCATATTAGAATTTGACTCCTCGAAATCGTGGCTTAATTAGATGAAAGCACTCGCACCAGTCAAATTAGCTGTTACTCGATTACCCTCACTATTAGTATATCATCTCAACCAGCGACTTGTTGATTAGATTAGTAAAGAGTAACAGAGCTTGGACTAAAGATCGAGCGAAGGAATTGAGAAAACCGCAAAATGATCTCCATCTGCAGATTTACGCTCAGGAGGGGAAGTATCTACACCTAGGCATCCACCTTAAGTAACGGTCCGTCGAGAACATGACGTCGGTATGACGCTCATTGAAAAAGAATTGCCGAGTGGGGGCATATTTTAGTGTAGCAGAAGCTGAAAGGCATTTGTTTGCCTTGTTTCCATATCTCGTGGCCTAGAATAAGACGAGGCCTTGGTGGATTTAACGTCTCCGCACCTGCGCCTTGCAGTAGCAACTTATAGTCTGACGAGAGAGCCAACCAGCATATTCTCATTTAAATTCCCCTGCGAAACTGATTAAAACCTCTTCCCTCTATGTTTAATTACCTTTATACCAAGGTGTTCGTGCGGGATTATGTCCCACGAAAGTGGAGGTCATCAAAAGGTAGTATCTGCATTAGATGACCCTACATACTCTGGCACTGCATTTATCGTCCACCCAGGTACTCGCAAGTTTGGATTTCACCCAGACACCTTTCTCCAAGTCTGCTGGACAGATGGTCTCGACAGTTCTTGTTCTATTTGCAAAAAACCATTCGACAATGCTCGAGCTCCTCCTGTTCGGACCCTAAGTCTCGAGAGCAACTTGTGTGACATTTCTCCTTTCACAAAAACTCTTCCTCCCGTAATCATTAAAAATACTCATTTAAAGTGCTTGCAGCTCAGCCGCGTCAAATACTTTCCAATCTCACATGCATGGCACGAACCAGTTGCAGATTCTTATGAATCTCGCGTATCCAATCCGGCCGCAGCACAGATGGTATACGAGTTGCCTGTCCGCTCTCTCCTTGCAGCTGTTCAACGTTTTGGGCCCGAGGTACAGATTTGGCATGACTACATTAGCATACCTCAATGGCAAGAAAACTTTCGAGGGACCACCATCCTTCCTCAAATCTTTCAGATTTTTAAACACGGCTACCGTTCCATAATACATCTAGACGAGAAACCAGCCATTCAGATTTTAAAAAAGTATACACCGGAAAGCCTTGTCGCACAATCAGCAAGTTTACAACATCTTTTCGAAGCGCGCTGGTTCAAACGCATGTGGATAGTCATCGAGTATCATGTCGGACCAGAGGCGTACCTCCTCAACAGCGATTACAAAATCATGCCATGCACATTCTCCTCGTTAGTGTCACAGATAGCCAACTGTCACCTTGACTGTCTACAAAACGACCGAAATGATTCTGTATCATCATCAATATCAGCACTAAGATGGATCGAAACTGTGCCAATGTTTGTCAAAGAAAGGACGAAGAACAAGTGTCTGGGCCAAATATACGACATGATCGGCGGTCAAGGGTGTCGCGCTTATCGTGATCGATTTATCGCCTCGTGTGCTCTCCTTCAACTGGAGGATTACTCACGCACTTTGTCAGAGCTACCTCAAGATCCACAAGAGGCTTGCCTATGGGTCTCCAAAAGATGCTTGGAAAGCAATGACTATAGTCCACTGTTACTACAGCCTTCTAGTGAGCCGTTGCATGAGAAAGCGCATTGGCTGAGAGGCCATGTGAATATGAGCTCGAACATGTGGGGCTTGGCGTTACAGACCCGAGCTGCAAATATAGCTCCACGCCTAGACGGATACAGAATAACTCTGGAGTTGGACTTGGTAGGTACGGTAGTGAAACACTACTCCTGGACCCTACGGGATGATGACTGCCTCGGTTTTCTGACCATTCTTCCCAATATTGCTAAATCAGCTGCCGGATCTGCATCAAGATTTCTTCAGTGCCTGGAACGAATCTATCCTTCCGAGTTCTCTTGGATCCAACGAGGAAACGCTTTCGAATTCCCAGCTATAGTTTACCCCGTTCCTTGTTTGAGCGCCATTGAAGAGAAACTTCAGGGCATTCTGAAGCAATACAACGAGGCTAGCAGTATAGGTGATTCAAAGAAGTGCAGATCCATGTGCAACGAAATCGTCTCATTGCTTGCTCTGTCAGAAGCACCCATCAAGTGCAACGGGTCATTCAGAGTAGTCGGTCGTCTTCACTTGTACGCTCTTCTCTGTGCTCCAACAGAGTACAATCTTATTTCAGTCCAGTGTGAAACATGCGACACCACCACGCTGTTCAGGGCTGCGTTGTGGCGGGAGACAAGGACTCAGGCCAAGCTTTATGGCATTCCAGGATTGGCATATAGAGATTCCCTTCCGGAAGGAATGGGAATTATTGTGGAAGATGAGCAGATCATCGGCCGAATTCGATTTGGGCGTGCCGTATGCAACTGCAATCGTAAGACCATTGTTCAACTGTCATGACTCAATTAGAGAGCTCCAATGCCATCCACGCGAAAAGCAAACGAATTCGAGCTCACTTTCGTCGGCTCATATGCAGCTTGCTTAAACAGAGCGCATCTTCAGGACCAGTGGACTTTCACCCTCTTTGGCGGCTTTTGAATAATGAAAGATGCCCACTGCGCATCTTCGCATAGAATTTCGAACGGTAAGGAGTTATGATCAGGAGAGCGTGCCGGTAGGTGCGGAGATGGAGGAGCATGGGCGGCCGCGGCTGAAAAGGGATTGTGGAGTTTCGGAGGAGATGAAGGAGGGGGCGGGTGTCGTAGGGGAGATGCGGTGGGTAGGGAGAGTGTGTTGAAGACGCCGTTGGAATGGAAATCGACGGTTCACAGATAATAACTCGCGCCAGGTTCAGGAGTTTCAATCCAGCCGCCTTTGCGCACGGTCCTACCTCGTGTATGCCTTACATAAGAAGATGAATTTTGGCTAGGATCCTTCTCTCTTCAATCCAACCACTCGATATTTCCCTTCAATGAACGTCGTCTACTTTTCTATATCACCCCAGAGGTAGGCTGAATCATGGAACTTCGTTATTCTAAAGACTGACCACTTAAGAGACTTCCTATTAGCTCGCCGAACACCCTCCTTGAAACACAATTACTGACAGAGGCGCCAAGAACTTCTCAAGCGTCCATGACGTGAATAAGTACATGTAAAAAAAATCAGTCTTTGATGAAACTGTACTGCCCATACAATGAAGAGCGCATGCTGTATGTATCGTGTTTCTGAAATTGTCTAGTGGCGACACGAATTCGATACTTTTACTCCGGCCTCTCCACAACAACCGGCAATGAGGCTTTCCAATCGGTCTAAACAATGTGGGCGCTTTCTATGGGTGCCATATTAACCCCGCTATGTGGTCCCAACGAATCGTCTGTTCCCAGCTTCGGTATTTTAGCCAAATCTATGGTATTTGGCGTGTTATAGCCATCTTCGTAATTACTCGAGGTGAGCGTGCGTCCCAATGAATGACTTCTAGAGTATAGCAGCGTATGGTAAGGTCTCTGCTTCTTTCTATCTTTGTTGAACAGTACTCGGTATGCAATTAATGATGAGATGATGACTGCGAGCTCAAGCTCCAGGACATTCAAGAGGATATTAATACTGACTGCAGCTGAAGTCAGTATCTTGATAGACAGCACCGCGCGTGTAATGTCCACAACGATTACGAGAGTGGCCAGTGAGAACAGAGCTCCTAATCCGATCTTTTGCTTGCGTTGTATGTGAAGTGTGTGGAGCATCCACAGTGGCAAAGCCATCACTGGACGAAGTTAGTGAGTTTGACTAATACACTATTGGAACCTAGTCTTACCTGCAACATCAGAGACGACGTTGACCACGCTGCAGGTCGCGAGAATTTGGTTTTCATTTGGGCGGTTTTTACGAGTTTCACAGATGTCTGTAAATTCGTCAGTTGGGATAACTTCGTAGGCGGAAATATCTTATTACTTGGTTTAAAATGATCCTGTGCTCTGCCTTCACATTCAGCCAATATTTCACCAATAGAAACCCAAAATGAGAGGAATGTGAATGCAAGTACTGCCCACCATGCTCTCATGAAGCCTTTATTGACTGCAAAAATTGTGCGATAGAAAAATAAAAAGCTAAACTTCACGCAGTAAAGCAAAATGAAGAAGATGGAAGAGACCGCAAGTTGATAATGCAAACTATAAATTTCCTCTTTTTGAGTTTGATGGTGGTCCTCGGATGTTAATGTATTATAGGGGAGCTCTGTGGTGTACACGATAGAGATGGCAATGAGCAGCAAAAGTGCTGCTGCATGAAGGCCATCCGATATTCCCAAGACGTGCAAATAGGCATAACGGATCAGGTATCTTCCAAAGGACAGTACAATTGCTATCCCAGTTAAAAGCCACATTAAGATCTGTAGTAGCGTGTTAATAGCATAGTAATTGAGTCAACTAACAAGTCGAACCACCTACCAATATAGCGGTTGGCGTCAACATCGTAGTAATGAAGGGATTTGCTCGTTTTTAATACGCGTGCTGCATTTGACCCTATACCACTCAAGTATATGGAAAATGAGAGCTTTGGTTGCTGGAGTTAGCTACTTATGTTGGAATTATCTCTCCACATCCATGAATAGACTTGGCTCAAAAGGACCGAGTGCATGCATGAATGTAGGGCATAAGTCATACTGTACAGACATGGATATATGATAGAGTAGTCAAAGAGGTGCTGCGATGCAAGACATTTCACCAAAAAACACATCCCGCAACCCTCCACGTCGACTGCGACGGACTACCGCATTCTGACAGAACATGTTGTACAGAGGCTGTTTGAGGTGCGGAAGATTAGGCAAGCCTTATTGGTCAAAGGCAAGACATTTAATATCTATGATGCAAAACTCCTACGAGACGCGCGGTTGACAGAAAAGTGTGCACACCAAAATCTGGCCACTTAACTTGGTATTTTTACAATGACCACAGCAGTTATAGCTTGAAAACTTACTTCACAAATAAAATACACTTTGATTTCCATTTGGCAGATATCATCTTCACTTAAATTTTGCTGTTGCTGTGAAATAAAATGGATTTGGTAAAAAACTATTGATGCGGCGAGGTTGTTGGGTGAACAGGGTCGACATTGGTGTGCACACAGTTCTGTCAACAGTGTACAAGGGTAGACGAGAAGCGTATCACGATGAAGAAACCTATCAGACGAATATTAATATGCTGGCCTAGGCCAGCAGTTCATTGGCCGACTGCAGGCAAAGGTGTAAGATATGTCGTGAATTTATTGAAACAGATAAATCTATGCAAAAGGCCCTTGGACAGACCAGAATTACTTGGACTGGCCCGCTGCACCTTTTAAACGATCAACAACACTGGGGCGATCTCATCGCGGCTGTAACGCCACTTAGGTCACTCCAGTCTGACCCGTAATAAGTCACCAATCCACCTGCCTGGTGAAAAGCCTTTATCTTTGATTCGCTACACATCTATATCATTTGACCTTTCTCGATCTCTTGCATTTCCAGCGGGATCTACTACGATTGTGATACACTTTGCTCCCCCTACATTGAAAGTGCAAAGATAGATCCCGTCCCGAAGGGTCTGTGCACGCTCGTAGCTGAGACGCACTTCCGCACTTACTGAGGTAAGGTACTGATTTTATTCAGGCCGAATCGACGATGACTGGACTATGAAATAGGCTACAATCAAGCCGTCTACAGCGGTGTCTGCGAATGAAGAGCGATGGTGCTCAATCGCGTAACGCACTTGAAGCACAGGAGTCGCCTCCTTTTTCTTGACGCACTTACCGAAAAGTGTGGCAGGTTTCCACAATAGGAAGTTAAAGGTCAATCCAGCGGCTCGGGTTGCTATTCATGATTTCTCACGACAAAGGCTATATGGTCCAGGGAAATGTCTAGTTAAATTTCAAATACTTCTATAGATACCCGCAATTGTGCTTAGATATCACATATCTACCGAAGTCAAAGCTACTGGCTGGTTTCGGTTTGGAGTAATGTTTCCTGAACAAGACGTCATATGGTTGCGTACAATATCATATTGATGAAACCTTTGATCTAATTGCCTGCTCGTTGGCAAGCACTGTAAGCAGCTCCAACTCCTAAGGTGCACCCTGAGACGAAGTGGGACGCTTGAAGGCATCACCGTTGACCAACATAAGATAAACCAACTAATCAAAATCTGGTTTTATTGAACAGTGTTGTTGGCATTGTAGATTTCATCAGACTTTTCCTATTCATGTGTGATCTGATTCCCTGTCAGGCTGACCATCGGGGATTATTGGTGGTGTAGGTCTATTCGTTTCAGTGTTCTGCTAGGATGCCCGACGAAAAAGACGGCGGGGTGAAATCGCCCCCAAGCATTCACACCCTCTCGATCCACACAACACGGGCCGCCATTGCTGCTCATTATATCTCTCAGAGGCTCAAGACTCCATAGGGCAAGCACTTAGACGAATGCATGTATTTAGGCAGGCGCATGGCTGCAGTTCCCGCCGCGCTTACAAGAGCCACGACTGTATTGGAAAGCCTAGTTGGACCTTCACCTACCTCAATTCTGGATCCCGTAGTATATCTTACCCCGAGTAAAATTTTGAAGCTGCAGTTAACCAGTATGTCTCACGACAGGAGAAGAGACGGCAGCGATCGTCAGATGGATGCGCCGTTATAGGTGAGGTGATATTGTAAGCTAAATTTGATTCGATACTCCAGTCCGGAGACGATTCTTGATAAGTTGGCTCGTATAACACAGCGCAGTCAAGTTGAAGTCTCATCTAGCTGATAACAGTTTGAAAGTCCATAGCTACCCTGTTGATGGACCATGTTGTCTATGTCATTGGCTTCACCGTGTCTTACATTATCGTAAATCAGGTGCTTTACTGCACATGTCTGGCCTGGAGGCTCTTTCCGTTCGTTTTCTTCTTTGCCATTGTCCTCCATACGTTCTGTGCCCGTATCGTTCTTCTTAATTCTCTCTACCATGAAGCGCACCAACGTTCTTGATTGATTAAGATCAGGGATCGGAAAAATTATGCAACATTCGAATATAATCCAATAATTCATAATTTTCGGATAAGAATGGATAAGAGAATTATTCAGAATTATTCAGAATTTTGTTTGATATCCGATAGGAGTTTTGCCGGCAGCGTGCACGTGCCTGCAGTGTGCACGCTCACCACCATAAAAATCTAACATATTAAAACGTTTATTTTTCAACCAAATATGAATACTTTTGTTTTAAATTTAAGAAACTGATTGATGATATATTTGTGAAATTTTTCGCTATAAATCAAAATCCTCTAAATGATATAATCGTTTGATATTACGTCCTGATTTGATTTTCGTAAATTTTACTATTTCTTATTCTATAACAATCTCAAATACCGAATTCGATATCTCTATTTTATTAATTTATTTCTTCTTTCTTCTAGATTTCTTTTTTGATATTTTAATTTCTAATAAGAACTGTGCCGTAATTTCTTTCTATTCCTTTCTCATCTCGCGTACAGCCTTTCAATCAGCCTCCTATTCTACCTTCTCAAATCTTTTTCTTTCTCTCTCAATCTTTCACTTTTGAAATTATTACTTCTTCCGTGTCTTATTAAGAATTCTTTTTTCAGATCTTTATTATTTCCGGGCCTATTTGATCTATTCTATCTGATCTTTCTGTTCCTGAAACTGCAAAATATGTTCAATCTTTTTAGGACTAATTCAGATCGCCTTTTATTCATTTTCAGTATATATTTTTTCAATTAGAAATTTATCATAAGACTTTCGTTTTTTCTGGATTTTGATGTTCTCATTAATCTGTATAAATTGGTATTTTAAAATGGCATTTTCTACAATAACTGTCTCATATTTATGAAGGAATTTTTCATTGATAACATCGGCTATTTCCGTATAAATAAAATATCTTATTCTTCTCTAATCGTTTTCTAAAATGTCTAAAAATGACCCTTTTGAATTATTTAAAATAGGCCTTTTTATTAATTATAATTGATCAAATACAATTTCCGAACGAAACGGTATTAAATCTATTTTGGCCCAATCATTCATAATATTATATTTTATAAAAACGTCAATGAAAATAGGCCAGAATAAATCAAAAAAATTTCTTGAAAATAAATTAATTATTCTTTCAGTAATTTCAATCCAATCCTTCAGACGTTATAAGTATCGTATAGTCAGAGGGTTAAATAGACTAATATCTAAAAATTATAATCAATATATTAAATGAGGTGAAAAAATAATTATTAAAATGCGATTTTCGATAATCCAATAAAGGAATTTTAGATTAAAATGACTATTATGGCCATCTAATTAAAGAAATTTCTAATATCTATCGTTTTTAGTCTTTTTACGGGTATTTTTATCGAAAATTTTAATTAACCATTCGAATATTAGATTTTCGTTCGTAAAGCCAGAAGGCGTATTTATGAAATAATAATTATATTCATCTGATTTAAAATTTTAAAATCATAAGATTTGAAGATTTCCATGATTTTGATAAATCAGAACCGGTGAAAGAAAGATGTTATCTACGTAAATAATAATCATAAAAATTATCCATAATTTATTATTTATTTATAATATATCTTTAATCCGGCCTTATTTGAATATTGGAATAAAAATAATATATTTCGTTTTATGAATATAATTTTGAAAAAAATCCTTTTTATCAATATTATAATTATTCTATAATATAATATTATATTCTTTAATCTTTCGATCAAATTAATAATAATATTAATATGAATATTAAATTAGACGGTCAATATATTAAATCAAAATATTTTCTAAATTCTATCCAATTATCTGATTTTTTTTATACGATATCGAAATTTTTGAGATAAATTAATATAATCTCATTTATATGATTTTATTCAAAACGTTCAATTCAATGATTTCCAGGCCATATATCAGCTAGATTAAAGACGAATCTACGAATTATAACCGATATAAGAGAGGTATCAAGAATAAAGAATCTATTGATTTCGTTTATAAAAA
The DNA here is from genome assembly GCA_021030915.1 of Astrothelium macrocarpum. Classification (NCBI taxonomy): domain Eukaryota; kingdom Fungi; phylum Ascomycota; class Dothideomycetes; order Trypetheliales; family Trypetheliaceae; genus Astrothelium; species Astrothelium macrocarpum. The sequence goes on along the minus strand of JAGEMR010000165.1, from coordinate 33,363 downwards.
TCTTCGTTTATTCGTTATTAAATAGATTTTTATTTTCACGATAATCATTTTTTGAGATTATTTTATCTTATCAGCGATGTGATAATGTTGAATGATTGATTCTATATTTTTTTGCAGTTTTTATAATATTAGGAATTTTTTGCGAATTCAAATCTTCAATCGTTAAATTGATTGCTTGTATATTAGTAGAGAAATAAGCATTCTAATATAATAGATTTTCGTGGTGGTGAGCGTGCACGCTGCAGGCACGTGCACGCTGCCGGCAAAACTCCTAGCCGAAATTAGTTTCTGCACTAAAAAATTCTTCTGTTTTACCTCTGTAAAGTACTTCAATTAAAATGCCAACCAATTCTGAGGCCTCTTTTGTTATTATTCCTTCTGAAATTATCAGTGTACGAAAGTACACCAAAAGAACACCTTCTGCTATCCATCAACATACCCGCGAGCCATACGACCACGAATCAAAGACAAAAAAAAGAAAAAAAATCTTTTATTATAAAATTGAAGATTATTTATACAATTCATATATAATAATAAATTTCCGAAATTATCTGAAGAATCAGTATAAAATTGATTATAATCCTCATATATCTCATATAAGATAAATTTTCGCTATTCAACTTTTAATATTTTATCAAAAAATGATGGAAAATACATATAAAATGAATAAATTAAAAAAGCTGGTCTTAAAGAAAATATTCAAATAAAAGATTTTTCAATAGGTCTTAATTAATCTTATGATCGTACAAAATCTTTTTTTTTATCTGATCAAATGGCCAGAATTCTATATTCTTTATTTTATTCTAAATCCAATAATAAAAATTCCAATAAACACCAAAATTTTTATTTCATATATAAAAAATCAGTTTATACGTTAACAAAATCTCATACGAAAGGACCTCTAATTCGTATTAATGAATATTCATTTTTCAATCAATATCTGGACCTCATTTAATAACCATTTTTTTCTGATAATTTGCGCGTATTATATAAATAAAAATCTGAAATTTCAAAAAATTCTTCTTATTTTTCGTATAATAATCGGTCATTCAGAAAAAAATTAATGAATTATTATTCATATAATCTTTCAAAATTATAAAATAATATATAAAATTGGGGCCATAATTGGAAATAATTCTAATATAAATAATACTTTTTATCATATAATGAATAATAATTTTGAAATATAAAAAATCTTTTGAAATCCATAAATATAGAAAATTCATTATTCAGATTATATTATTAATCTTACCGTATAAGATTTTCTTTTCAAAAAAATTTTTGATATCATTTTTTTAAATTCGTACGATTAAAAAAAAAAAATGGAATTCAATTAAATAAAGAATAATAAAAGAATAAAATAGATCAATTTCGTATATTGAAAATATTTAAAAAATTTTATAATATCATTATTCATAATTGAAATTCATTAATTCGTATAAAAAATTTCAGACAATTCATAAGAAAATTATTCCCATTAAATAATTATATAAAATGGAATTTTTGATATAATCTTTTTGATATTATAATAAATTATGAATCATAAATTGATCAATATATAAAATTTTATTTTTCTATTCTTTTATCTGATCTTTTTAATATATACGATTAGAAACGTCTTTATATAATCCATAAATTTTTAAAATCATTTTATATAATAATTCTTATATTTAAAAATGATCAAATATATTTGAATCAGATATTATAAATAATGGATATTTTATTAATATATATTAAAAGATCTTTGATATATACAAATTCATAAAATTTTATTTATACAAAAATTAATAAAATTAGAATGAAAAAAGAAAAATAGATTTAGATTTTATTATACGAATTAAATATAATTAGAATAAATTTCAGAAATATTACGAAATTTCGGATAATTCATTTTATTATATAACAATTTTGATATTCAATCCATATTATTATATAAAATATATCCAAATAATCTGGCCAGAATAATGGAAATCTCAAATTTTATAAAATATTCAATCTTTTTAAAATAAATATCAAATAATTCATAATATAATAGAATCTTTATTATATGATAATATTTATTCAAAAATTCTATTGAAGAAATCTTTGATAATTACGTATTATCAGATTATAACTGATATATAAAATAAGATCATCATATAATAAAAGAAATAAAACGAATATCAGTTATATTATAAAAAAATCCTATATGAAATTGGAAAATTTTTAATTTTACGATGATGGTATTAAAATTAATAATAAAATAAATATCCATTTTTTTCATATTTTATAATTAAAATATTTTTTATTCCGATTATGAGTGATGAATCAGAAAGAATATTCTCATAAATTCGTCGTACGATTTTTTGGAAACGTACAAAATTTGGCCCTAAAAATATTGAAAGAATTGAATATTTAAAAAATTAGATCCGAAACAGGATTTCAGACTTTGATTCATATAATATTGAAATAGAAATTTGATCTTTATATAGAAGATATTTTTGATAGATTTGATATTATACAAGATAAGAAGAATGATTTATGTTAGCAAAAATAATCATTAAATCTAATTTGGTTAGAATTTTTGCATATTATGTATAATTCGAATTAATTCGGATATTCATCCTTATCCATCCAAAAATAGGATTTATCCATCCTAATTCAATTCATTAATTTTTCCGATCCCTGATTAAGATGGGACGCCCCCTTAGCCTGACTCCAGAGGGGTTACTCTCTGTAGCGATTGTCCCAACAGCTCTCTCTATTCTCGCTGTGGCCTTGAGGTTTTACGTGCGTCGCTTCATACAGAAAGCACGATATGGACTGGACGACTACTTTTGCATTCCAGCGCTCGTAAGATGATCACCTTCGTAAGTTGGGTTGAAATACTAACATCATCGAGATCCTGACTATTGCCATGACGGTTTTAATCATTATCGGTCAGTTCCAATCGACTGACCCAGATTTAATTAGTGTCATTGACATCTAAATAGGTGTCAAAGATGCAGCCCTAGGCTATCCTACTCCAAAATCCTCCCATAGTCCGGAAGCGCTTGTATACTCATCCCGTCCTACAATACCTACCGGACAGGTTAGACGCCACTGGAGCTTTCGGTTTTGAAGAATTAACGTTATTAGTAGTTCGAATATGTCTGTCTAGTCATGCAGCCAACTCAATTATGGTTTGTGAAAGCCAGTGTCATATTTTTCTATCGGCGCATTTTTGCCTCACACAACAAACACACTGCATTTTATACCTTGAGCCAGATCACATTGGGTTTTGCAACACTGTGGGCGATTGCTTTCACCTTTGGCAATATCTTCCGTTGCGGCTTAAGGGTTAACGCGCAATGGACTGACATTACCTCGTATCATAAGTACTGCCCAGCTGCTGGAGACGAGCTGCTTGCCTTCGCAATCGTGGACTTCGTAACGGATCTATCTATCATCTGTCTGCCTTTGCCCATGGTGAGATCCCCTGGGTTCCAACACCACTCGATTTTAATCCATTCTAGGTTTGGCGCCTCCACCTGACACTGCTTCGGAAGATTATGGTGAGCGTGAGTTTCCTTCTGGGAGTCCTTGCCGTTGTGGCGTCCCTCATCCGCATGGTCAATATGGTCCAGATCGTTGCAGATGTTCAAGTCCACGCCGATCCGCACCTCGCGAACTCCGAAGGCATGTACTGGGGCTTGTTCGAGTCTGGGACCGCTCTAATTGCTGCATGTCTGCCGTCACTGCACTCACTCGGTAAATCGTCACCGTATGCTCTGATGGAGAAGATTCGAAGCATGCTATCACTTAAACCATTGCGATCGGACTACAGCCCGCAGAGCCAGTCAGTGCATAGCGGGACCCCCCCAATTGACGGCCATGAAGCGGCGCTATCAAAGCCAGAGACCAGCTGGTATACCGGCGGTCCCAACGACTCTACCTACTCCGATCTCGAGTTGGACATGAACCAAGACGTAGTTATGGAGTTGGGACATCGTAATATGAAGCCGGGCTTTCGCATGAGACAGAATTGGGATTAATAGACAATCAACCAGTGTCTTGTACGCATTCATGTTGGCATTCTTCTCTTTGCCTCCTTGGATAATCGCTTTACTCCAACAAATAGCTTTTCATTGAGCTGCGGAATCGGATGCTATTGGTGGAGTAGCATAAGCCATCGTTTGTTCCTCGAAAATAGTGGGCTGTAGCGCCGATGCAGCTTATAGCTGAGCTGACCTTTCGGATAGCTGATTCGACCTCTCATCTTGTCTCTCGAATCTTTTAAATATGTTGAGAATATATTCAGAATATGTTAAATATATTTCTCGAATATCTTCAAAGTTTCAAGGACTAAATGAGAGGTCAGATGAGCGAATTGAGAGGTCATTTAGAGGGATTTTCTGAGAGATTGGGGTCGCATCAAATTTTGACCGGTCGCTTCAGATAGGCGAGAGGTCGGGTGAGGTACAAACTCGTAGCGACGTTAATATACGCTCTGGCCCTACTGCTATTGGCAAACAATACTCGTCTACCCCACCTTCTGCAAGCCACCACCTTCTACAAGCGAATTCTGAATCCATCACCGCACCTTCAATCACCATTAATTCCACCATTATGGCTCCAATCGATGAGGCGATTGCAGATTTGGAATCGCGAGATACGAAAGATTATACTACTATTATTAAAAAATTCGGAATTCATCTTTCGATATTATCACGTTGTTATAAAAGGTTAATTCAAGACAGATCCATTATTCAATAATAATCGAATGCCAATCTCATCATACAATAATAATATGTTTTAATCGATTATATTAATAAATTTACATATCAAGGAATTCTTCTTATATCAGAAATGGTCCGAATTTTTTACGAGAATTTTAATGAATGCTATTCAGGAAAAAATTGGCCATCACATTTCGTAAATTTTCATATTTTTGAATTATCTAACGATTTTCTTTTTATAATAAATATTAAACGGATTCGGGCAGATAATTTTATATAAATTGAATTTTATTTTGATCTAATAAATAATTTATAAAAATACGATTAATATATTAATATTAAAATAAATTCATTCGAAAATCGAATAATATAATATTTTTCCATAAAATATCTATAATTTGAATAAAAAAGATTTTTTGATTGGATATATATAAAAACAGCGCCGTATATTTAATAAAAAAATTTTTGAATAAGGTAAATTATTAAATATTGCGCAGAATGATAATCGAGAATTCATTATAATCCTTACTGCGATTTATATGAATGGGACCGCATTATCTGCTGATTTGATTTATTCAGCGGACACCTTTAATATATAAGACCTTTGATTCGATGATTTCAATTTTAAAAAGAATTCGATTTTCTTCATAAATTCATCAAATGACTGGACGAACGAATAATTGGATATTAAATGATTCATTATTATATTCGATCGTTTTATAAAGGCAAAAGTCCAAAATGGACGCGATCCACGTCTATTCTTCGTCGATGGTCATAATAGCCATCTTTTTATGGCCTTTTTAGATTATTATTTAAAGAATCGAATTCATATAACGAAATTCCCATTTTATTTAATTCATCAATTTTAATTTCTGAATATAGATCTGTTTGGATTTCTGATGAATTATTATACGATCGAATTAAATAAATAAATCGTAAAATATCAGAATTTAATTTCCTTTTCAAAAAAAGATTTCTATTCAATTTTTAGAATAATTTGATAAAATATTTTTAAAAAAATTAATATTGAAAATATCTGAATTAAAATTGGATTCAATCCATTCAAATTTTCAAAAATATTTGATAAATTACGTCGATCTTTAATTGAAAGATCAAATAATATAAAAAGAATATTATCTATAAAAATTCGAATTTATTATTATATAAAAAATTTCATTAATCAAATTTTAGAATCAAATAGAATATTTATTAGCCAATAACTGGTGAATAATTTTTTTAATCTAATTATTGAAATAGAAATTCTATAATATCAAATTATAAATCTTCATGATATCATCAAATTTTTAAAATAATGAAAGAAGAAATTCAAATCATTATTTAAATTAAATAAGATCATAAAGGCTGAATTTTTATCATTGATGAAGATCCAAATTAGATTAGACGAATATGAAATTGAAAAGGCCGAATAAATTAAAAAATTTATCGAAAAGGAAATTATTAAAATGTAGAAAATCCTTGATAAATAGATTAAAATTCTAGAAATTGAATAATATAAACGTTAAATAATTATAATAAAGAAAAAGATAATTTAGCGGAAAATCCAGCTGAAGGTCCAGAAGGAGGACGCAGAATATCAGAAGAATGCGTCTCAATAATTTTATATAAAGTCAAAAATATACAAAAATAACGCGTTAAAAATTTTACGATTTTTTATAAAGGAAATCAAAAGAATGGTTGTAGAAAAAGTATCTGAAAATGATGAGGCTAATTCTTCGATCTCGAAATCTCGGCGACAACCACGTCTACCCAAACAGTTCAATGACTAATCTGATTAACCTATTCGATTCAGCGCATTCAAAAATACCAGACTAAATCATAAAATTAAATAAATAACTTGTTGTTGAGGCTAGATGGATCCACGAAGTGGTAGTGGAGAGAATTCGGATTGCTTGCAAAAGGTGGTTGCTTGCAGAAGGTGGGACCAACAGGTATTTGGTTAGTAACATATTGTTTGCAGCTTGAGTTCCTGGGCGCGTAGTTTTGCCCGCAGCGCGTTTCTCTGGCGACCAATAGGCGGCTCCAGGCTTGACACTTGTTTTCTTTATGAGAGGACCTGCAGGTGACTTTCCATATACACAGTACAAATGCCGCCAGTAAGGACCAAGGTTATCCATCTGTTGCGCATGTAGCATGCTTAGAGTTCGTTGGTCAGATCACGGAGCCCAATCACCTATGCAGAGATAGCACTACTCCCGGACAGCACCTTGGCCTTTTTATCCTCTTCTGCTCGGCGATGTATAGACACCGTACAGTTTCGGCACAAGATAAGATAGCCCAAAGATGAATTGTACAAAACATTATACGCTGAAACTGTATTCATCGATTTGAAGAGGTCGGCTGCTGCGCGAGCCATATGAAGACTCGTGGATCAAAGACGCGTAAATGGTGGCAGCAGGTCCTGAGGAGCAAGAAGCAGTCGGTAGAGGGAGGTTCGGTTAATGAGACGCGTCGGGGAGGAGATTCGATCGTGTCTTTGAACTGAGCGTCCCAAAGGCTTCGTTGGATGAGTTTAACGTCGTTCCAGGACGTCAGGCTAAATTATTAATACATTCTAAATTATTCTTTGTATGTTAGCTGGGCTGACCAATCATTAAAGCATATCAGTTTTGCTGTACAGCTTGCTCAAAGATACAGCGTGTAGGCGTCATAGGAATTGCTTTTTTCTACGGAATGCGTGTGCATATATCTGCATGTACCGATGCAAGGAAATTTAAGATGGTAGAGATGTCAAAGAAGATGGGATGCCATGCCAAAAACTAGATTCACGTCAAGCAATCTATCTCGACAAAACATCTACGCAATGATGTACAATCGACCTGCTCAAAGTCACATCCGTTTATTCACACCTTTTCATCCAATAATCCCCAGTCACGGGCTGCTGATTTCCAAGATGGGACCGGTGTACCTCTTCCTCCCGTGCGTAAACCAAAACACCACACTAAATAGCAGCGTCGCACCATATACCAGCGCACAGTAATTCATCGTCTGAGGCGTCGGGTTAACCTCCGATGGGAAGAAACTAAACAGTCCTCCAACAATCGTATATGCAATCGACAACGCCGTAATCGGCACACCCCACTTCCCCAATCTGAACCACCCCCATGGAATCTCCGACGCCGGAGTCGTAAGACGCTTGTACAGCATGACCGAAGCTGCGAGGAGAAAGGAGCTATAGTAACCCGCAACGACGAGGGAGATGAAGGCGAGAAAGCCGACCGAGGAGCCGATGTTGATGAGCGCGAGAAGTAAGGAGATGACGGTGGTCGCGACGATGGCCCAGATAGGTAAGCGGGTGCGTTCGTTGACTTGCGAGAGATAACGGGAGAAAGGCAGGCCGCCTTCACGTGCAAATGCCCAGATCATGCGGGAGGAGGTGGCGACCATGCCGATGGCGCCGAAAGTTTGGGTGCAGATCATTACTGCGGTCTAATTTCATGTCAATACAACCGCTGATGTTCGTGCGCTTCCCCGAAAGAGACGGGGACGAGATGGACATACCAGTGCAGTGGCTCCTGAATTGGATTGCATGGCGTACGCGTAGATGCTGATGAAGGGATAGAATGTTGTGGAATCTAACGTTGATGAAATATCGGCAGGCTGCACAAATAGCAGAGCAAGCAGCATGCCAAAACCCATGCAACCGTTGAGAATGGTCGAAGTGCCGATAGCAATCGGAATAACTCTTGGCGCGTCGTGGATTTCTTCGGCAATGTGATCAGCGGCATCCAGTCCTAGATTGCCGTCAGTTCTGTGAAACAATAAACGGTATCATTAACGACTTCTTACCCGGGAACGAGTTAGTAGAGGTGACCAAGCCGACAAGTACTGCCAAAAAATTCGAGCTGAATCCTCCGGTGTTGAGGAAAGTGCCGAAAACTTGGCTCGGGGGTTGATGTTTAGGTGCGAGATAAACAATGGGGATCAAAATAGCGAAGAATCCCAAAATGTGAAAAACCAAAAGCAAGGACTCGATTTGCGGCAACAACTGTCCCAAGACAGTATTGACAAATAGAGCGATGGCCAACACAGCATAAAACAGTAAAGTGCCCTGCCAATTTTCATATACATAGTCCGGATAATTCAAGATTAAGAGTCCTTGAACCAATGTGCCGGCAACGTAGCAAGTCGCGGAGACCAACGCAAGATAGGAGATTACCGAGAGCCAGCCAGCAAGGTAACTCAGGTACTTTCTACAAGATGGCGGGGAGAGAATAGCAACCCAATTGAAGGGGCCTCCAGCCAAAGGAATCCTAAGTAACTTCGTTGGCAACGGCTCATTGTCTCAAATCAATCGAGATTGGCGATTGAGTAAAGATTCGCCGAAACGGATTCGGCTTGTGGAGTCGAAAGTACTCACATTGAAGCCAATTCGGCCATCACAAATGTTTGAAGGATAGCGCCTGCCCAGACGAAAAGATATCCGTAGATCAGTCCAGCTGGTCCACCGTTCGAGAGGCCGCTCAGAAGCGTACTATCCGCCGATTTTATTAGCATGCTGTCGCCGTACAGGCATAGAGCCTCGCTCACGCTGAAATGGCCTCCCATGTGATCATCAATGTGCTCGTTATACCAATCGCTGATATTAAACCGAAACGTCTCTGAGCGTTCACGAGTCAGAGACAGCAGACTCCATGATACCGATAAGAGGCTCACTCGTAATCTTTGCTTCTTTCCAAATCTAGCCAAGACGGCCTCATCTCGATCAAGGGACTTTTCTTGACTTCCCACTACACTCGCATTCTTGTCGAAGCGATTGTGCAGCTCCATCGCGTTATCGATCTTGAGCGACTGCATAATGGCAGTTTCGCCTCTTTGAAGCTGTATAAGATATGACAAACAATAGACGAAATAGACGAAATAGTTATATACAACGACTAAGAGAGATATAGGTATAGGAAAGCGACTTTTGTAGAATAAGAATAAGTGATGTAAGAGCAATTGAAGGTACAAAGAAGTGAGATGGAAGTTCAAACTCTTGGGCAGCACGTGGGAAAGACGGCTGCAGGACAATGGATCCGGAAGAACCTCATGCGAGTAAAAGGCGAACCAGTCAGAGCGAGTCGGTGATTAACAGCTTGCAGGAAGGAATTGACGCGTACAGGGGCGTCGACGAAGGGCGCCATGGTCACCATGGTCGCCATCAGAGCGAGCCACCAAGAGACGCCGCACGGCAAGTAATCATAATTGCCTTCCTATATTGCGGGGGGCTCCGAGTGTTAGAGGATCGAGGGTCGTGGAGCTGCACTCCATGGGGATCGTGTCACCCCATTAGACCAGTTTGATCCTAGAGGAACATTGGTCTGTGTTTTCAAGGGGGCGGCGTTGTAACCTGTAAAGATGGCATGGGTTGAGAGGAAAAGATGAGCAGTTGTCGTCAGTCCAGAGCGCTGTTAGTGGGGGCGCATAGGATGCAAAGAAATTTCAGCACACCATCAAGCATCGCTACCGGACCGTCGGGTGCGGACATCCCGTATTGGCCGGCTTATCTGCATGCACATATCTGTCGGCACCCAATAGCGGCGACTGGCAGGATGTTCAACCCTGGAGTGGCACAGCAACTGATAAGTATCCCTACACTTGGGTTGGCTGCATATCATACGATGATTGATTCGATACCGTTTCTGCGAGAGTTTGGCTGGGGTTGATCTGAAAAGGTACGGCGCCCCGCTTGAGAGACGTTTGATGGGAAATCATGATGATTCACGTTGAGGTGAGACGACATCGTGATACCGAAGCCGGGCGGGACGGGACGTAGAGAAAACATGGATCCGTGGGGGGATCACGGAATACCGAGCCAGGGAAAGCTTAGTGAGGCTTAGTGAATCTTAGTGAATCACGGACCATAAAACTCCATTTGCAGAAAAAGCAAAAATGGACTACCATTCCAGATGATCCGGCTGCATAGGGGGACATGACCCGCGCATCTCCTATCCTCTCGTTGGCCGCTCGGAGATGCAGCTATCCTTAGGCCTTGTTCACTTCGCAACTCGAGACGAATGTGCCGTATACAGGTCTGACGTACTTTTCGAGAGTCAGAGGCTTTTTGCGCAAGGGAGCCCAGAATGTTCTGCGTCAGGAGATCACATTGTGATGAAAAGGCATCCTGGTACCTGACCGGATACTACCGTTTTTCTCCCGCCAGTCGGCGTCTGCGCCAGCCTTAGCCTGAAAACTGGAGCCCTCCAAGTAGATTGCGCTTGGATAGGCACTTAGCACCATTGTAAGATTATCCCTGACCATCAAAATCAAATCTTGGTAAAGCAGTTTAACTATGCTTAATCACAACTCTATCCTCTTCTATTTCAAAAGTCTTTGAAAACGTTCCATTCCTTAATCATGACCAAGCTGGATGCTGATGACAGAGGGCCCTTGGTGAATTTGGCAGCATGGATAACGCTGGTTGCCGCGATCCTCTTAACCTTAACAAAAGTCGGGACGAAATGGATACTAACAAAAAGACTCCAACGCGACGATGCGCTACTGGCCGCAGCACTTGTAAGTCAGGCAGCCTGGGGGAACGTGCTCCTATTGTAGCGAAGCAGCTCCTCTAACAGCAAAACAGCTCGTGGCAGTGGGGCAGACGATATCAGCTGGCATACAAGTTTCATCAGGCCTGGGACAGCCACACTCCCATATTTCGTCGCAAACATTTGAGAAATACCAAAAGGTCAGACGCTGAAGCTCGCGACTTTGCTGCTGGTGTGCTGAATTCTCGCCAGGCAACCTTGGCTGCTGAAATTCTCTACATTCCAGCCATATATATTGCAAGACTGGCGCCTTTACATTTTCTGACAACGCTATCTCCTATAAAATCGCGCCGAAGAGCAGTCCAGGCTGTTATGGCCATAGTAACCATTTGGACCATTGTTGCAATATTTGCTGTGGCTTTCCAATGTAGTGCCCCAAGAACTTGGGACAGAGTCACGAATAAGTGCTACCATGTGGTGAGCAGGGCTGGAAGGTTTCCGATATCTCTTAGCTGACGGCCTGTAGCAAGCGTTCTGGGACGTCAATGCTGTCGTCGATGTGCTCACACAGCTCTTCGTAGCTTTTGTGCCGATCTACCTTCTCCACGATCTACAACTTCCCTTTGCAAAAAAGAGCCTTGCAATGGCCTCCTTTATACCGATAGCATTGTAAGTCCTCTAGATACATGGTCTCCGAAGCACCGAAAACATCAAGCATATAGCCTGCCGGTACAGAGTGTTCTAACAAGCCTCATAGAGTTGTTCCTTTAACTATCCTCCGCGTCGTCTGGCTTGCCGACTCCTCCAATCCCATCAACCTCACGCAAACCGACTACCGTTCCTCACTCATCACTGAAATACACACTAATCTTAATATCGTCGTCTGCTCCTTCCCCTTCCTCAAGCCCATCATCGAAGCCATGTCCGTCGGCATGATTAACAACGTCATCATCGCACCCTCGGACGACGTCCCCTACAGTTCCAAACAATCCAAACGCTCCAACGGCAGCCGCAGTAACCCCTTCGCGATGCTTGGTGGACGAGAGTTTAGTTCCGGAAGCAACAGTAAGAGTGGACTGGACAGCCACTCGAGTTCTTTGGGGGTGTTTAGTAAAGTTAGCAGAGGCCGGACTGATGAGGTCGAGCTGGGTGAGCAGTTCAGGAAATACGGGAGCCAGGAGCGTATGGTAATAAATCGGGAGACGACGATGGAGGTTACCACTGATGGGCGACCACCTTCAGAAAGCACCGTAGAATGATTATTCGTACTTGGATTCATTCTATTTATTCGCACTATCCCATGACAACTACCTGTAATTATAATAGACAAAAGACTCGTGCACAACGAAATCATGAGGTTCATCTAACCTACTTTTGGACGAAAGATGTGGCGCTTTCGCTACCAGAGAATCGGAGAGCTGGCCAGTCCCAGTGACTTTCAGATGTATCTTGGTGTTATTGCATAAAGATTGACGACCAACCACATGTGCCCGGCGGATGGCAACAGAAACGGTGTCGATCTCTTGTTCCCCGCGTCACCTCATGACTCCCACTACTCTTGGTCCTACTCCAACTACATTCGTAATCTACGCTACGGATTTTGTGTTGACTTCTGAGATAATTTTTCTTGACATGTCCTTGTCGTCGTACTCTTGGCTGCGCGCTTTGCTCGTCTTCCACGTTAAGATCCCGTGATCTTTGCTGGACCCACAGTTTCTCTATTGCTCAAAACACATGCCTATTGCGTCTTTAGCCTTCTTTCTTCCTGTTTTCTTGTCCATTTTCTTTATGTCACAATGTCCGAATCCCAAGAAGAAGCCTACAACCGCAAGCCTACCTATCATGGTACGGATTCATCTTACCTACTTCCTAATGAGCAAGTCATCCCTTTCCTTCTCCGTCTTCTCTTTCAACACCGTCTATCTACCATTCTCTAATCATTTTGCAGCTCCGACGAGCACCAACGCTTAACTTCGCAACACTCTGCGCTTGTCAACCTCGCCTCGGGACGTCTCGTCCACGCGCCTCTCCCCTCTCCGCCCCATCGAATCCTCGACATCGGCTGCGGTACTGGCATCGTGACGCGTTTACTCGCATCTCTCTACCCTGCCGCGTCAGTCTACGGTATCGATCTGTCGCCTGTGTCTCCACAGCCCGGCGACTCTTCTCTCCCCAACCTCCACTTCGTGCGTGGGAATTTCCGCCACGCAGATCGGCGCAGAGAGCTGGGCGAGGAAAGCTTCGATTACGTGTGGAGCCGTCTACATCTCTGTGGTATGACGGATTGGCAGGGCTTCGTCAATGATATTTTCAGTATGCTCAAGCCGGGCGGATGGGCGGAGATGGGTGACTACGTTGAAGATGTATACTACCCCAAAAATGATGATCCGATGTCAGAGGATTATCTCAACAGGAGTACGAAGACGGACGCAGAGGGGCGCGAGGTGCTTCCAAGGGAGGATTGGACGTGGTTGAAAGCTGTAAGAGAAGGGGGGAGGAGGAAAGGGCTAGATTTAGATGCCGGGTTGACTATCCCAGGGTACATGGAGAAAGCGGGATTTGAAGGGATCAAGACGACGAGGTTTCGCATTCCATTTTGGAGAGAAGCCGAGAAGGAGGGACATGAGAGTGGAAAGTTTCAGGGTACGAAGGAGATTATCGAGCACAGTATTGATGATGAGTGGGGGTTGTATTGGCATATGATTCCCAAGTTGGTCGAGGGGCAAGGGTGGACGGGAGAGGAGGTCGAGCAGATGAGGAGGCAGGCGAAGAAGGACCTGGCAGAGGAGCGAGGAAAGGAGCAGCTGTTTTGTGTTACTGTTGGAAAGAAAGCAGGGAGTTAGGCGAGGATGTTGCATCAGTGGCTTTGGGTAGACATAGAGAGTTGGTTTGGCACGCCATTACACATACCAAGAGCCAGTCTGTGTCTGTATGGCCATATACAGACCTTGTGCATGCTGTATTTACATCATCTCGATGCCTGACAAAGTTAGCTCTTGTACTTTCGTAATATTAAGACCTCCAAATTTACCTTATTCCTTTTGCACTTTTGCTATGCTACTGTCTAGCGGTATGTGCGGTATTAGCCATATACGGCCCAGACAAATATTCTAGTCTTTTGGCGTACTGGACAATGGCTAAGGCTTACTCTAATCAATCAGGTCATCGGTCGTAGTACTTCTCTTACCTTTCATAGCTTGTTGACAGGAATTAGTTTATGTAAACCGGCTGTTCAGGTTAGTAATTTAAGTTATCTAGTTGGTAAACTCTTCCCAAGAATATGAGATCCGCCGAACAGAAGTCGGTCCAAGCTTTCTATATTGTGTATAGATAATCTATACGTGCCAGAATACGGTGTCAGGTGACTATACACGAATCGGAGTTTTTATACGCTATACATTGAAGATATACATAGGATGTGTAAAGCTCATCCTATAGACATGGAGAACATATGCAATAGTATGTGGAGATAGGCTCAAAGAGACTTTGTGCAGACAAGACTTAAATTAATGCCATTTCGAATAAATGCAGAATCGCGATCCCCGGGGGGAAAGCACAAATGCAGGAAGGATAGTTTTATTCGTCAAGGGTGGGGGTTCGATGAAGGTTATCTTGCAGCTGTCCAAAGGTGCAGTTGTCCCGCATCTCCTGCGTGGGTTCTTCTGCAACACCATGAATCGGTAGACGATATTGCGCTAGCGCTTGGCAGCCTGACCCAAGCTTGCATGACCATCTGATCTTGGCTTAAGATCCTCGGATCGGGGTTCTCGATGAGATCGTGGAACAGATTCCAGACCGGATTGCGCAACATGTCTCAAGATGTGAATGGAGATGCGGCTAACTTTCCTTGCAGAATAGATTCTTGCCGCGGTAAATAGTAACTCTAGCTTTGACGGAGAAACGTCTCATGTGTGTCGCTTGAGTAAGCATGTTTTGTCTGTATATGGTAAGTAGCTTGATTACATGTATCCAAGAGGCTGGGAAGGCTGCGTGCATAGGGTGGTGTATAAAGCGTGCTTGGATGTTGAGTGCCGTTCGGGAATCCACGAAAACCCTCTGTATTCGTAAGACTGCTACCTCCTATATAGTAACATACTGCACATAGCACGAAACAACATGGTCGCTTTACCGATCAAAGATCTCAAAAAGGATCCATCTAAGAAAGATGGACTATCTCCCAAGAAGACGGAGACCCCCATCATCAACCACACATTCAATACTTCTCCATATCCCTTCATCTTCCCCTCTCAATCCTCCCCTCATATTCTTATAATCGGCGCTGGCGTATCTGGTTGTACGACCGCATGGCTCCTCCTCGACAAGGGCTATCGCGTTACCATCCTTGCCTCGCAATTCCCCTCCTTCGAGACCGAAAAGAAGACAAAGACCTTTGATGGCGGAGAAGGTCTCTACGGGGATGAGAAACACCAAGACCGCCTAACATCACAGGTCAGCGGCGCGCTCTGGGAATTTCCCTCTCCACCATGTGGTCCGCAACTCGCTCCTGAGAACCGTGAAAGGGTCCGACGCTGGGCATTAGAGAGCTATCAGATCTACCAAACCCTCGCAGAGAGGGACGAGATGCTTGGATATGGCGATGCCTATGTGATTGAGAAAGCGAAGAAAGGCGTCATTGATGGATGGGAGATGAAGAATGCACCCAAGAAGTTTGAGATGAAGGACAGTGTGGTGGATGGGTGGGAGATGAAGAATGAGCCTAAAGGGAAGGAGGCGAAGAAGGGGGTCCGGGGACGGGAGGCGGAGGTGAAGGAGTTTAAGGAGGAGAAGATGGAGAGGCAGATTGTGGAGGAGGGGGGTGTGAAGAAGGTTAAGGAGATTAGGACTGTGATGACGATGAAGAATTTAGAAGACGACATTAAAGTGAAGGATTCCGATGATGTCGGGGAATGGGGAAACAAGGACGAAAAAGTCGGGAAATTCTATAAAGATGAGCTGGAGGCTAAAGATGCGAACTATGATCGTGACGACGTGCGGAACATCGTTGCAGACGTGGAATGGAAGAAATCAAAGGAGGACTCTGATTTCGAGAAGACCGAGGACGTGAAGAAAGACTTTAAGAAGACCGATGATGCGGGCCAGCAGTTTGGCGTGAAAATGCGTCGCAGTGTTGCGCTTTATCCTTTCCGGGCCCAGGCGTATCCACCAGAGCGTGAGCGTGTCCGGGCAATGATGACAGCTGCCAAGGATGGCCTGCTCGAGGGCTTTAAACGTGACTATGGCGGTGATCTTGTTGCAGAATTCGACTCTGATGTTAAGGACTCTAAAAAGAAGACCTCTGAGCCCGGGGGGCTTAAAGACTATAAGTCTGCGACGGATGCCAAGAAGAAGAAAAGCAATGATCAGATCATTGATGGAACCGAGCATCTCGCTCCTATCATTGATACTGATTCGGCAATGGCATTCCTTATCGGCCTTCTTCAGCAAAAGGGATGCCGCTTCGTCCAGGGCACTTTACATGGAGATCTTCGTGGACAGGAGAGGGACTTGACCTATCAATACGGAGCCGACGCAATCGTGAATGCTTCTGGCCTCGGCGCTCGTACACTCGCAGATGATGACAGTCTGGTCGGTGCGCAGGGTGCATTGATTCGTGTCCGAAACGATGGAAAGCGATTCCCGAAGCTGGATGCAGCTGTAATTGTGAACAGCATTTGGCGTGATGATCATGACATTTGCTTCCTGGTACCTAGAAATGAGGACACACTGGTAATTGGGACATTTTTCCTAGAAGATGAAGGCGAACAGGAGATTGTCGAGCCGAAGAAAGCCTTGGAGTGGAAAGTCAAGAAGGATGACGAAGGGTACTGGAAGAAACTCGAGCCCTACGAAGAGAAGAAGATAAAAGCGGAGTACAAAAAGAATACGGACAGTGAGTGGAAGAAAATTGGCGGCAGCGACGATAAGAAGGTTGAAATGAAGATTAAGAAAGAAGACAGCGAGAAATGGGATGCCAAGAAATCAGGCGAGAAGGACTTTGGCAAGAAAAGGTATTACGGAGAGAAGTTTGACAATGACAATATGGTCGACAAGGGAGAGGTCACGGGGAAGGCCAAAGAGCTCGACAGCGGCTATGCAAGCAAAGATACATCGGACGATGAGAAAAAGTTTGAGACCAAGAGCAAGAAATACGATGACTATAAGTGGGATGAGAACACCAAAGCTAAAAAATTCGACGATGACTATAACAAAAAAGATCTAAAATTGAAGGAGATAGACAAGCATGACTGGGAGAAGCAGGACTCCAAAGCAAAAAAGTACGACGATGGAGGGTTGGAAAGCAAAGACTTGAATGCTGAGGAGTTCGGTAACGTTGATGTTGGGAAAAAAGATTCGAAGCTGGAGAAACATGAGTACGACTGGGAAAAGAAAGATTTGAAAGCAGAAAAAGACGATGATTACGATTTGAAGAAAGAAAAGGACCTCTACGACGAGAAGGAGCTCAACCTCAAGGCCAAGTCTCCCTCCTCCTTCCATGGTGATGTCAAAGAGGACTTCGACAAGAAAACAAAGAAAGACGATCTTGACTGGGAGAAGAAAGCCGCCAAAGGTCTCGAATTCCCCAGCAACACCACTTCCTCTTCCTCTCAGACCCAAACTCTCTCCTCCCCCCACGTCCAGTCAATGTTCGATCGCGCCGTCAAATTCTGGCCTCCCCTCGCCAGCGCCGAACTCGTCGAAGACTATCCCTTGGCTCAAGCATGGCGACCGTTTCGCAAGGGCGACGTGCGCGTAGAACGCGAGCGCGCGAATGGGGACGATGGGAAGAAAGCATTGAAAGGAAGGAGGAAGGAGGGAAGCAGGATTGTGCATGCGTATGGACACGGGGTGTATGGATGGACAGTGGCGTTTGGGAGTGCAGCGGAGGTGGTGGGGTTGGTGGGGGATGTGGTGAGCGAGATGGGAAGAGTGGGGGTGGCGGAGGGCGGGGAGGAGTTGAAGATGAAAGCGAAATTGTGAGCGGCGGTGGAGAGAAATCTGAGCTGACTGTTGTATGTGAAATACGCTCATTTAATTTTGTGACAATTCTCGCGAGCGATGAGTTATCCATATCACGGCCTTGGTCAATGAAAATCCCATCAGTTTTCCTCAAATTTACCTTGTGAGTGGTTCAAATCGCAATGTCAGATAATCGGACGCGCCTCCAGTGACAAAGCTTCCGTCTTTTCCGAAGCCTTCATCGTCTACTACGTGCGTGGTGTAGTTCATGTAGATGGCGGCAAGACCTTGGCGAAGCACTAGGCGAGTTAGAATGATCAGCAGCTAATACTCCTATGACAGAGAGAGATTAAGCATACTTTCCATTGAAAGGTGCTTGCCAATACAAGACCGCGTTCCGCTTCCAAAGGCCCAGTACCAGTAATCCATTTGCTTTATTTCCTCTCTCTTCTGCTTGCTGCCATCATCAATCCATCTGTCTGGCTTCCAAGCCTCTGCATCTTTGAAGATATCTTCGTTTCGTTGCACGCTATAGGCAAAGCAGACTACACGTACGCCTGCCGGAAGGTTGCGATACGGGCCAATGGTCGCATTAGCAGGCGTAACGCGCGGATTTGACGTAGGAAACGTGTTTCGGAGGCGCAATGACTCCTTGATGACCGCACCGAGAAGCGGAAGACTCTCAAGTGCCAACGGGTCCAGTAGGATCTGTAACAGCCGGTCTGACTCATTCGCTGGTGCACACCGAATTGACTTTGGAACAGCACCAATCAATTCCTGTTGCAGTCTTCGTTGGATATTGCGATTAAGTGAGAGCTGCCATAGTGTGTATGTAAAGCTTATTCCTGTCATACTCAGATCAGCCCCGAAGATCCGGCAGTCGGGTTTGGTGGGCAAGAATTACCGAAGGTATCCCGTACGGCATCTATTACGAGTCAGTCATCATCCGCAACTGGAGAAAGGCGCACGCACGGATGTGGTCCAAACACTCGCTTGCCATTTGTAACCGTTTCTCTGGATTGCTTATTTGACCACTACCATCGACCGACTTATCAGTGGCATGCTCGCCTGCTTCTTCCGCAAGAATCTCGCGACGTATCTGGCCGACAAGTAAAGGTGAGTCGCCAATGGGAAAGTCCTCAAATCCTTGATTCGAAATGCCGTGTTCGGCTTTTACAAGACGATCCATGGCCCAGTCGGCTAGAGACTTCCTGGCATCAAAGTACCATTTTGGAATTAGTGGCAGGCCAAGCTGTGAAATCTTTCTTGTGAAATTTGGGAGCTCCAAAAGCCAATAGAAATGGTTGGGCGGGTGACTGTCAAGGTACGTTGCAAACCATGCTCTTCTCTCATCAACGTTTTTGATGAAGTTGGTGCCATGCTTCAGACCGTAGACAAATGCGGTAATGATATCTACCCCGTAGGCGAAATTGAGGTCCAACGCATTAAGCGTCCGTGGCCGATCGTCTTGCGGAGCTATCGCTGGCAGGTAGCGATCAAGAAGGATTGTTGAGAGTATCTTCTGGACATGCGGAGAGCTCTGAATATAGGATTTGGAATAAATGCGTGTATGGCGGCGTCGGATTGCGGCATGATCTTCAAAAGAATAAGTAGAGAACGCATTCCGTGTGCTGCGCAAGTCACAGTTATTCCGAGGCATAGCGAAATATAGGTGCCATGGTAACCTACTCAAAATTGGCGTAAAAGTCATACCAGTCACCTTTTGCCCAGCCGGGCGCACCATGGATGATCTTGATGGCTCCCGGCATCTCGTTCACGGCAATTTCGTTGGGTCCAAGTCGAATGATGGGTCCTTTCAACTTGTAGGCGGCGTCGACTGTCTGAATCTCTTGGTAAATGTAGCGTTTCCATTGAATCCATAGCGTTGTGAATGGGGACAGAAAATGCGCATTAGGAATTTTGGCAAGAGGAGATATGAATGACGGATATATTACTAGATGATAGACTGCCAGACCGGCGAGACTTAGGACAATGATAGAAAGTCCGGTGAACTCCATGATATCCGGTTCAACAAGTTCATACGAGAACGTTGTTTGCCACAGTCTGTGCAATCGCCTTCGGATGTTTTCTCATTCGCCTTAGCTCTATTTTCTACAGTATCTTCAGGAACCCTATTAAAAGCTCCCTCCAGCAAAGGAGGGTACCGTGTTCGAACGCGATCAAGGAAATTTAGGTTAGAAATTGTATGTATGGTGAAAATGGTGACACTAAAAGCATCGATCTAAGACATTAGTCTATGCAATAAATCGACGATAATCGATTTGTTCCAGAATGTTTAGCTTTCCTCAATCCTGCTGCTGCAGGGGAGCACTTTCGGGTCACCCCTACTCTAGTGTCTCGTTTAATTTGTTAGTGGTTGTCACCAATTTTAGACCCTGCTCAATGCTTTCGGCCGTTTACGATCTATTGGAGAGAGTATGCGATCAACGACAACAACAATTAAAATGGCAATGAAAATGAGGAACTGATTTGCGACCACTTACTCGTAAAGAAAGTTTCAAAAAATTTGATGTTCTGTATGAATATCATTCCAAAAGTATTGTTGCAACAACGGGGACATATTGTAATTACTGTGAAAAATAGAGTAGAAGAAGACGAGAGATCTGCACGCAACAGGCAGACAGCTGAAATCATTGAGCAAGATATCAATCAGGTGATAAACACTAACAAAGTTAGATGAGACACTATGAATTCCGGAGGATCGGAGAGGTACTCCTTGGGCATGGTCCGCATGTGCTCTTTACCTATGCTTTTGCCTGATATTGGCAACCCTTGATCACGACATCATGTTTCGACGGACGTCGAAAAACAAAGGGCAGACAGTGCTTTGTGCATGCCATAGGCTACTTGGGTCCGAAGCCACCAACGGTCGTACATGGATGATGATGTGATGAGATATGCGTTGGGCAGCATAGGATAGGTCCGGCCGGTTCCGTGTCAATGCAGCCGTTGGTAATTCGCGTTAGGGTATTGGCTGTCTTTGATCTAAATACTGAGCCACAGTGGGTGCATGCCCCAATCAGGTGATGAAGGATGCAGAAGGAATGAGATGGCTGCGGAAGAGGCGAAGATGCAGGGACGGGCTGGTGCGGGCCGAGGTCAGAATCTCGTTTTCATCAACCACCTCCCAACTTAGATACGCAAAACAGTCGTCAACCCATGGGGCCCACTTCATTAGCAGCTTGTTACTATGCGTGTCGGCCAAGTTGTTCCGACGACGTTGGTTTTGATATCCCCAATTTTCCATCCAAGAACCGACGTGATGAAGTTGTCGCTTGGCCGTATTCTCACACGGCGAGCATCCTTCACAGCTGGAACACTGCCTCTCACGTTAGACAGGTTAGCCAGGATCATGCGTTGCCTAAAGCTGGGGAGTACTCCGTGCCGTAGTTGATGTGACTCTATGATCTGTAACCTGAGCGGGTCCCGTAATATGGAGAGGATGGGGGCCATCGAAGAAGCAGTTGCTGCCGTCCTACTTTCCTTATATTCTTTGTTATACTGCATTCCCTAAGATACTATCCTCGAGTCTTTCGGTGTTCATTTCATAATCATGGCACACGAGCAATCACAGGAGAAGAAGGTTTCTGTTGAAATTTTGTCCGTTCCAAAATTGGAAACCAAGGACTCCCAGCAATCGCTTTCAAGCAATGTTGGATTGGAGAGAGGAGAGAAGAAAAGCCCAACAATCTCATTGTGGCGGACAGTCCTTCTGATCTTCTCCTTGACCACTATCACTATTACGAATTCCCTAAGTCTAGGTCTGGTCACCATTGGATTGCCACGGATAGCCTTGGACTTGGCTTTGTCCGAAGATTTGCTTCTATGGTAAAACTTCCCATTACCCATCTTCCCAAAAATAAACGCTAATATTGGAATAGGCCGGCTACGGTAAATGCGTGAGTCTATCTCTACAAACTGACTAAAAGTGTTGTGTTAACACATGCTTTAGGCTGGCCGCAGGCTGTTGCCAACTTTTGGCTGGCTCCATTGCGGACATTATTGGCGCTCGAAAGGTTAGTCTATCTGGCACATTTGTCCTTGGAGTTTTTACTTTGGCCTGTGGTCTCTCAAAATCCGGTATTCAACTCATCATCTTCCGCGTGCTACAGGGTGTCGGGGCATCCATGGTGTTTCCGACCTCTGTCAGCATTCTCACGGCTGCTCTACCAGTCGGTAAGGCACGGACATTCGGCTTTGCAAGCCTTGGGTTTGGCATTCCTTTAGGATTTGCAGTCGGTCTGGTGTTTGGAGGTATATTTGAGGCGACATCAGTGGGCTGGCGATTTGGCTTTTACCTATGTGCTGGGGGCATGGTGATCCTGTTCTTCGTTAATTCTATCTTTCTGCCCCATGATCGTCTGGAGAAACCTGCGACACTTGCCCGGCTCCGGAATGATATTGATTGGATTGGCTTGTTAATCTCTACTACATCGCTTGGACTGCTGTCATACATCCTCGCGTAAGTGCTTGGTTCCTGTGTTAATGCTCGATACTGACTCGTGACTGACTCGTGCACAGGGTGATGACTGGAGGGTTGTCCAACGTCCGTACTCCGCTCAATGCAACTTTGCTTTCAATAGCACTTGTATTGATACCAGTCTTCATCTTCTGGATGCATTACCAAGAGAAGCGTAATAAACCCGCTATCATACCGAACTCGTTATGGAAGAATACTCGGTTTTCGGTCATATGTGTCATTGTGTTCTTGTCATGGGCGGTCCTGAATACCATGGAATGGTTCTTTAGTCTTTTGTAAGTCTTAATCCGCCCTTCAATCCCTCTTAGCCACCAAAGGATATTGATTGAACTTGTCACTATCGCTGATTCCTCGAGCACTATGCTGACACCAAGGTCAAACAGCTTCCAACAAGTCCAGCACCTCACTCCCCTACAATCCGCCCCACGTTTCCTTCCCAACCTCATCATCGGCATAATCGCCAACATCCTCACCGGTCTTCTTGTCCACAAGCTCTCCATCGTCTGGCTCGTCGTCTCCTCCTCCGCCATCGCTGCAATTTCCCCTCTTCTCATGGCACTCATCCAGCCAGCCTGGTCGTTCTGGTATTGTGCATTCTGGGCAATGCTCACTCTTCCGACTTCTGTAGACGTCATCTATACTGTGGCAAACATCATTGTCACTGATGTTTTTCCGGAGAATACGCAGGCCCTGGCGGGTGCCGTGTTCAACACCATCGCCCAATTCGGAACAAGCTTCGGGATTGCGGTGATGGCTGTGATCTCTGCAGCGGTTACAAAACACTCGTCTATCCAGGACAAAACGAGTGCAGACGCACTGATGGTGGGATACAGAGCGACTTTTTGGGGCTGCTTTGCGCTGAGCGTCGCGGTTGTGCTGCTTGCCGCCGTGGGGTTGCGGAGGACGGGGACAATTATCGAGGAAAAAGATTAAACGCTCCGTTGCATCTTTTTCTGTCTACTTCGACTTTTCCTGGTTTCCGATATGATATTTCTGGGCGCATTGATTGGACGGGCAACAGTTCTGCAACCGGAGCACTAGATACGGTTTTGCATATTTGCATAAACGTTATCTGTACCATACACTGCATTGCACGCGTTCTGTGAGGGAAAACACTGTCCATGGTCATCGTCTTAAATCAGAGTTTGCCCCAGCCAAGTCAAGAAAGATCGTTACAGACCGCTTTGAGCTCCGTTCCTCAATTGACCGCCGAACTAGCTCACTAAGAAGAATATATCACATGCCATTTAACTTTATTCGATTCAAAAAGTTTACACCCCTCTGTATCTGTAAAATTTTTTTCTTTCTTTTTTTGATTGTCAATTATAACTCGTAAGCTGGAGTCACAATTCAATGGTGTATGCCTGCTTTAAAAATAGTAGCAGATTGTAGAAATTTCAACAAAAGTCCAATTGCTACTGCTTTTGATGAACGACATCCGGCTAATAACAGGTTGTTTACAGCTTAAATTCATGGTTGTGTTAGTTTTTATATAGATATCCATTTCTAAAGCAGAAATTTACTCATATGAGAGAAATCAGTAAACGGTTAAGAGAAATGCCCGAGAAATTGAGTTATGAAATAAGAAATCAATGGCATATTTCGAACAGGGCAGAGAAAAGTAACTTGGTAGCTGGGTTCAGTGCAAGGCCTTGTGTTTTCTAAACTGTGAAGTCGATGATAAGATATCAAATGGAAACGCAAAAGTCCTGGGTTTCATCTCAGTCCTTCGGTAACAAGAACAGTATCATTCAATTTATGAATTTCGAGCGGATGGAAATGCGCATATCTCAGCTGCTTTTCGGTAAAAATCCAAATCTCTTTCGAAATCTATTTTCGTTCTATCTTTTTTTTGGTTTTGTGATGTCATACTTTTGGATATATGTGAGAATTGCGTAGGTACTTATTAAATCAAACTCAATACGGTAGAATCTCTGAGATTCAATGCTGCTGTGTTCTGCAACTTCGAATTGAGTATAGTTGAACCGGAAATTTGCGGGTTGCGTAGAACATGAATGCATATGCATATTTTATGAATGAAATATGAATTATTCCGCATGCCCTAACAATGGTTGTCGGGGAAATATCATCCCCGACCTGCTGCACACACACGTGTTGCAACCTCCACCACTTGGAGACATCAACAAAATGTTCAACACCCTAGAAAGCCAGGGCAATCGGAAATGTCATAACGGCAAGCCTCTTTACTATGGAATAATGAGAAAAGGGCTTCAGTTGGCTTTGAAGTAACCTAAAAATGGGAAGATCAAGTTCATGCACGTGGGTGTGCAGGTGACATTTCCTTTGCTAACTCGAAGAACCGGTTGGGGTCCCCACCTTGTGCCCTGGATTCTGGTGCAAGCAACCTACAGCCATTGGCCCCACCATACCTGGAAATCTATTATTGGCTCTGTGTGAGCTTCGCATGCAGGCTGAAAGAGACCCAATAACCCTGAGACCACACTTAAAATTCTGGACACCGCACATTCCCCTCCCGGAGGACTCTTGTACATGTCTCGGCTGCAACACATAATCATTGTTGATCTTTAGCATAGCAGAGTTTCACTTAATACCCAAGCAAGCGATTTTGAAGAAAATTTTGCAATACCAACAGTACTGTTCAAAAAATTGGCCTTTGATTGGTTAATATGTCTCATGTTGATCAACGAGTGCGGTTTCAAAAGCTCCACTTAATCTTCGGCCAACTGTCTTACACGCTTGGGTGCTGTAATGCGACACAGCAAATACCAGGAGACTTTTTTTCTAGATCAGTGCTTTGCTTCTCAAGCCTGCTCAGCTCCACAGACTTCAGACTAGGCTTGGATAGACGAGTCTCCAGAGCACAAGAAGCCGTTCTTATATCAAGAGGTCGCTACAGAGTGCTGCCGTGGAAGTAAAGCCAGAGTCAATACACAGCTCGCACATCGCGGGAGAAAAATCATGGACGTAATCTGGTCTCGAGCTCCCGTTTCAATGCCGAACCGACTGGAAGGCTGCCCAATCGTAGCCGCTGATGCAACCGTACTCTTTTTGCCTTATTGCCTGTCCAACATTTCTGTGACCCCTTCATATCAACCCGTGTTAAAACATTCCGAGCTGTGCACGAATGAGATTGGCCAAAACCAAGCTAAGCAGTTCCGTGGTCTCAAAATTCAGCTGGCTGCTACAGATTACGATGAAATATGTGGTGAAGCTCTCCAAATGAGAAACATTCTTATTCTTACAAATGGCTTTTGTTCTCGTGAAAATTCTAGAAACTAGTTGGGGACATGCGGATTTTTCTCTTGTGAGTCTTGCTTTTGACCCCATGTGATATGAGTCCAGATGTCTCTCTTTGGTCTTTTCCGGTATCTTTTCCTTGCTCAAGCAATGACACAATACGGTTTTCCTGCGCATGTCCAAGTCTATGGCACTGGTGAGCATCATTTCAGTCCTTAAGCGCTTTTGTAGGAAGTTCTGCGGTAATTTTCATTTTCTAGAAGACAAAGTCCGAGTCGGGTTTGGATCGAACTCTTCAACAGCTTTGAACAGGTCCAGTACAGCCTCCGTTACCTCTCACACGCGCGGATTCGAAACACAAACTCTGCAACCAACAAAGTCTTTGGGCATAGGCGACTACATTGCGAATGGACTGGCCTTACAGAAATCATCGGCGCTGTCGAAAACGCATACGTCACGCTTATCCTCAACCTTGTCAACTGATCGAAACTCTTTATCATCGATTAACTCATATGATACAGCTAATTTCGTACATTATTCGACTTCCCAAAACATCGGCAATATACCTATAAATGCTACAACGTCGAAGAGCAATGGTGCTCAAAATTCCTCTGCTTTGAGCACCTCCAGCTTTTTGTGGAAGAGCATTGGTACTACGAGAACTGCCGAAATGTCCCCAAAGTCTCGGCCAGTCTCTCAAAAAACTAGCAAGCTCATTTCTACCAAGAATGGCACTTCGAATAATAGGGATTGCTGGGCGCAGTGGACATCGTTCTGGTCACAAAGTTTGTCTGCCACGGGGGAGTGGACCACTGTCAGTGGTTCGTATACAACCTTTGTGACTTCAACTACGTTCCTACCGTGGATCCCCTACTCCGAAACACTAGTATATACACTCACAACAACTTTGGTCGACAATGGTCACCCCATCTCAACATATGTTTCACTATCTAGTACAGACACATGGACCGATTCCTCTTATTCCACAGGCACTGAAACCCATGTTGTTCAATCGTGGACCACTACATCTGCAATACAGTCTTCCGGTAGCTCGTATATCCCTTACAACGGTACTTTAATGACTCCTTCTTGTCTACTTCCCTCTGTTGTCCCTCAATGTCAGGAGCAGTGGGATAAATGGGCGTCCATTCAACTTTCTACTTTCACGTGGTCTATGCCGACAGCTCCAGGCTGCCTTACAACTTTGACTACAACGTTCTTTTCCACAACAACTTGGACTGATACCCAACCTGCTTCACGGACATGTCCAGCACTTCGGAGCTACTATTCCGCCGGGTCGAGTTTCTATTCTTTACAATCCTCCCCTTCTCCAATTTGTACCCAAGCATCGATGGCACCTGATCTCTGCACTCAGCTTCACTCGGCTTATACGGTCTCGTGGTTATCAGTGACGGGAGGCGGAGGGTTTACGGCCTCAATTGCGTCAATGGGATACCAGCCCACAACGGTCACTTCACCTAATGGATCCGTACTGGTTTCTGAATACTGGCCGACGAATTTGGACCTTGCGCCAGGATGCACTCTTGGATGTGGAGATTGTGCCATCACAGGAGCGACCGTACAACTGTTTTACTGGCCAGTCACAGAAACGGCTTTATCCAACAGCAGCCTAGTTCATGCGAAACGAGAGTATGAGCCTCTCACTGTCTCAACCTTTGAAACATCATTCGTCGCAATTTCACCTACAGCTTATGTCTTTTTCTCTAAAATCTATGCGTCAAATTCCTGCGGTCCTGTTGGACAAACTCATCGATCGTCTATCATACCACTCAACACCCAGGACATATCTTCCATCGCAGCATATGTCAATGTTTCACAACTGACCGCTGAACTGGCTGACCCTTGGGAATGCATCACGTCTTATACGGCTTTCTTTAATTTTACAGACTTGAACACCCCCGTGCCTGCAAGTATTTTTGATCGTCAGCCATAGTGCGCTGGCTGGAGTCTCAACTCAATGGCATATACTCCTCTCAGCGACTTTCCTATGACCCAGTATGCTGCTATAAACGCAACGTGCCCTCAAACGAGATCATACGACCCCATCCTTGTAGTCCCTTTAAGATCCGTCCAAGCTTTGGATCCTGCCTGGTCAGAATGCAAGTTTGATTTCGAAGGAGCGTTTGATCCACCTTATGCTCTTCAAGGAGTCGCAGCTCCAGCTACACCAACTCCATCAAGTGCGATGCCCGTTCAACCAGCAACACCAGCATCAGCACCTCGAACAGACCAGCCAGTTCAGACTTCGATCAATGATCCGAAAACCACAATGTCTATATCTCCTTCTGATTTTGTGCCAAGCTCATCAACTCATCCTAGTGACCCGAAGTCTGCTACGTTGTCTGGGACAAGTGAGCCGGCCAAGATCTCAATGAATGATCCGAACTTTCCAGCGTCTATCTCTTCACCTATCCCCGGTCCAGGCTTATCGGCCGACACAGACGATCCAAAATCTACTCTTACGTCGTCAACAAACTCTTACAGTGCAAAAACCAACTCCAGGGATCCGCATCCAGTAGATTCGTCCCTTTCAGCAGATCCAACTCTGTCAGATGTTGATTCGATGGCTGAAAGTTTGGATGGCACCCTTGGTGGAAAAAGCTCTCCTGCAGGTGATGACTCAAGTGCTTCAGATCCGAACACTGCTCTCCCGGAATCGCACAAGCATGCTACTTCCAAGGTTGGTGCCGATCCTTTGACTAGCCTCACTGCTTCGATTTTTGCGATCAGCACCAAACCTCTGGACCCAAGCATACCTTCCTTGGCTTCTCAGCCTGTCATTTCACCTGAGGAAGCTTCTGATCCTTCAAATCTTGGCCTCTCTAGCCATGACCCCTCAAATTCTGAAACTGGTGGACAAGTGGCTGACATCGTCAACTCTATACTCGCCAGTGGAAATCCCTCTTCTCATCCGAACACAGACCTTGAAGGCTTACCCTCGCCGCAATCTGCGGGTAACGGAGCCGTGATTTTTACTTCCAGCAATAGAGGCTCAGGAATCACATCTCCAGGCGATCCAACTACTATTATGCCCAGTCAAACAGTTGAACCGGATCTCATGGCGGCCGGCACGCGCGGCTCAGAATCCAGCCAGGCTATCAAACCCGGACAAGCACCCTCTACAGAAGGAGATCAAGCTTCTTTCGGGAAATCAAGGACGAACTTGGGGGGCACTTTAGGTATCACGCCGCAAGCCCAGCCCAATAAAGGCGCTGCTAGCACAGTCATGTTTTCCTATCCCACAGATAAAGCTGTTTCAGTCATGGCTTCAACATCTACACTACTCTCGGATGCTGTCTTTGTTGCTTCAGGCGACGCCTATACCGCGTTTCAAACAGAAGGATCCGAAGGTAACCGAGCACTCATCGTCTCTTCTGGATCTAGCTTCGTGAAACTATCAGTAGGTGGTTCCGCAGCCACATTTGGGACACAAGTCATCAGCGCCGCCTCAGTCGGTCTTGTAGAAAACGGAAACACACACACATTGTCCCCTGTGGTTCCTCAAGTAACCACTCCAGCTACGGGGAGAATAGGCGCCCCTCAGGCGGAATTTACACTATCAGGAACACTTTATACAGCCTTTCACATTAATAGCCTGGGACACAGTGGCGAGGTTATCATCCCGATTGGCTCGAGCTCTACACTGCTCTCCCCGGATGGTCCTCCTGCTACAATTCATGGCGGAGTAGTCAGTGCTGCAGGCAACAGTCTCGTCATTGAAGGCAATTCAGACGCTTCCAGCGCTATCAGTGCAGATGTGAAGGCTCTATTCACCATCTCTGGACAAGCTTATACGGCCTTTGAGACTAGTAATTCCGGAGGATCTCAAGAAGTAGTTATACAACTACATTCTGAGCTTCTGACACTGGTACCTGGAGGCGCACCCACGACAATCGGAAAAGAGGCTATTAGTGCTATCTCGGGTGGCTTTGTTATTGGAAGCAGTACTGAGCATTTTGGCGCTCTAAGCGTGGAGGCGACAGCGGTGTTCACGATCGCTGGACACTCTTTCATTGCATCCGAGATGCTTAGCTCCGAACACCATGGCGTTATCATCATCTCTTCAGGGTCACAGTATATCACATTGGTACAGGGTGGTTCAGCTGCTACTGTTAGTGGAGAAATTGTGAGCGCAGCGAGCAATGGATTAATTGTTGAAAGTAGTACTGAGGCATTCACGACTACGACAGGACCAGGATCGCCCGGGTCGACGGGCAGAGAAACTGGCTTTACAGACACCGCAGGGTCGACGCCGATAAGCTCGACCTCGGTGGCGGGCTCTGAATCTGTAACTTCAGTGGGAAAACGACTTCATATAGTGACCTTGGTGTCGTATAT
Source organism: Astrothelium macrocarpum (assembly GCA_021030915.1). Classification (NCBI taxonomy): domain Eukaryota; kingdom Fungi; phylum Ascomycota; class Dothideomycetes; order Trypetheliales; family Trypetheliaceae; genus Astrothelium; species Astrothelium macrocarpum. The sequence continues at coordinate 3,142 of JAGEMR010000165.1, read as the reverse complement.
TTCTCTATTCTCAACGATAGGACTGATGGTTTTGATATAATCAACATGGAAGGAGGTCAAGATCAAGTTCAGTACCCTTTATTCTTCCTTGTCCGCATATTTCAATATGCGATGTGATTATATATATGAGCGAAGGGCTATCATGTTGTAAAGTCGATGAAAAGAAATTACGTAACAGTTATCGAATCAACCCCAATCCTGTAGTAAAAAGGGGAGTATCAAACGATTCATAGATTTCGAGCAGCTGGAAATGCACATACATCGGATATTTTGGGATATCAGCTCGAGCTTCCATCAAAATCTATCTTCATCCCACATTTTCTTTGTTTTACAGCTTGTGAGAATACTTGCCATACTCTCAGGTATGTGCAAGAATTTTGACTCTCAGCAAGTCAGACTCAGAAAACCCCTTTGGAATCAACACCATTATTTTTCATGATTTCAAAATGAATACAGTCACGGTCCCGGATACAATCAATCAGCTACATTTCTGAATACTCCATATTAGAGAACTGTTTCCTATGTAACCGTTGCCATGTTTCAAATGACCTCTCCGCACTTCTGACAAGGCTGGTTAGCTTATCATTTGAGGAGAAAGTAAAAACATGCTGTGAACTACGGTACACAATGTCTTCAAGATGCTTTACCTTCTGGAGCATCTCTTTCCAATCTTCGCCCAGAAACAAGTCCCGTACGACGCTTACGAATGCATTACGGTAGATCCGCAGAACACTTTTAATCTGAAAGCCGAGGATATGTTGGTAAAGGTCAACAATACGATTCTCCAACTTCTTCCTCAAGTCCTGCGAAATCGGCTCGGAGTTGTTGTCTTGCGCTAATATCAGGGTTTCGAATGCGACGTAGTAGCGCATGCGAGTGGTGACATATGCGAATCCATCTCTATGGTCTCTGCTTGCGGCTGTAGACTTGGTCAGAAGGGGAAGCGGCGCGCAAACGGCAGCCCAAGCCATCGAGGCTTGCGGTGAAGCTTGAATGGCATTGTCAATCCAGTCTTTCGCCCACGCCACAAAGTTTACAGCTTGGGGAATTCGCTCTGGCAACTCAAATTCGCGTCCGGCAACAGTATAGCTGCCGGCCCTCTCCGCACGTTCAAGGCTTTTGTCAATTACGTCAGCTAGTTGCAATTGACGGTTCTTGCTGTATGCGCTGATCTGGTTTTGGGTGTCGTCTAACGTTCTACCCGGCTGGCTCGATGATTGATCACACGTAGTATCCAGTGTCGAGCCTATGTCTGCGTCAGTGGGACAATATATATACTGAAATCTTTTCGGGCACCTTGCTGGCCGCATGAAATAGTGAAAGAAGTGTCGAGTAATTCGAATGCTGGTTTTACGCACCGTCGCTTAAGAGCTCGTTCGAAAGCAACCTCTCGTATTGCTCTACTAACTTGCTATTTTCTCGCCTAAGATCATCGTACGCGCGATCCCAGAATGAGGGAGGGTGCTCTGAATCACCATGATCTTGTTGTACCGAGCGACTGTGTGTAACGGCTTGGATATGCTTCCCTTTCTTTTTTATGACGATGTATAATTGATTGAGTTTATGAAACATAGTTTTTAGTAGATGTAACAGATGTAGTGCTTACTCTATTCAGCTTACGACTGGACATTTAGAAGAGATTCGTGAGGATGTGAGTGTTAGCGCCAAGTTCGAGGTGACAACTCCCAGCCACACTGGCGCACCAACCATACACTCGCGTGAAGGTTGGGCGTCCTCTCAGGCAGCCCCGCACGTCCGCACCCTCCGCACCACCAAATTTGTATGGGAATTTGGGATCAGCCAGGCCACATAAATCTGGTGGTTGCTTTTTTATCTATAATTCGTTCATTCAATAATTTGATCATTTGATTTTCTAATCCGATAATTTTGAAGCCGATTTTTATGGTGATGAGATCGAAATGGTCTGAAATATTGTTCCATTTTAATGAATTATTATTACTATTCTTTTGGATTATGACGATTTCTTATAACGTGATATTATTCGAATTATTCATATAATTATTCGTATAATAAGAAGAATTAAAAGAAATATCAAATTATATGATAATTCATTAAATCCAATTCATCATCACGTTCCTCCGCGAATGTTGATATTTATTATTATAAAAATTCTGAAAGAATATTTTCTTATAAAATCTGATATATATATCGACAAAATGACTGAATGAATCTGATAATATTATGATATATTTATAAATCCATTATTAATAAAGAAAAGATTGATTGAAATTGATTAAAATAAAAAGAAGATTTATATCTATTTTCGAATTAATAAATATAATAATTAATAAATTAATTTAAAATATCATTGAATAATTAAAAAATATTACGCTAAATTCTGTGATAATTATATAATCATAATGATATAATATTCGGCCAATCAATTGATATATATTAATAAAAATGGAATAAATTGATATATTGGATTTCGTTTTTACGATTGAATATTAAAAGAATCAAAAATAATTCAGTATTATTTTTTCGAATATAAACGATATTATAATATTCTATCAATATATATATTAAATAGAATTCTAGATTATTCAATTTACAAAAATTCAATAATAATTCAGATATTCATATAACGTATTCCACAAACGAGTGGAACACACAAGCGAGTGGAACACGAATACCAAAAAAATTATTATCTCAATCAGAAAATCATTAATTATTCAATACTATTATCAGAAATTCTATTTATATTATTTATATCTGATTCAGAATTTTTTTTTTTTATAATTTTCATATATTTTAATATTATATTCAATCTTTTCGCAATTTTTATAATATTTTTGATATATGATATTATTTTCTATTTCATTATTTTTATCAATATTCAAATATTTAGATTTTATATTATCAATTTTTATAATATCCAATTTTTGAATTTTTTTTTTATTTAAAATTTTATTTATTTATAAATATTTTTTTTTACGTATTTATATTTTATATAAATTATATTTATTATTTTAAATTTTTGAATTCATATTTTTATAATTTCAAATTAATATATTATTATTTATATATTTTTAATAAAAATTTTCAAAATTTTAATAAATTTAATAAACGAATTTTTTTAAAAATTTATAAATTTTTTAAAAATTAATATAAATTGAAATTC